>CAVLGL010000089.1:22905000-23100000 GCA_963668995.1 Parnassius mnemosyne | reverse complement strand
TCGGTGACGTTTTCCCGAGAAATATTGGCACGGCCGGTGTATAGAGCATCACCAGTGCTGTCATCCGCATAGCAATGAATGTTACCAGTTAGCAACATATCATTGATATGCAGAAGAAACAGCGTTGGTGATAGCACACAGCCTTGTGGAACACCAGGGTTAATAGGCTTGTAGTCAGAACATGCACCGTCTACAACGACCTTGATGCTCCGATCTGCAAGGAAGCTGGTGATCCAATTGCACAATTTCTCGGGAAGCCCATAGGAAGGGAGCTTCGAAAGAAGCGCTTTGTGCCAAACCCGATCGAAGGCCTTCGCAATGTCCAGACTAACGGCCAACGCCTCCGCCTTGGACTCTAAATTATATGTGAATAAATGTAACTGATACTATATGCCATCTTCCGTCCACAAAATTCTTATACTTATATGGTGCCAAAATGTACACGCCCTGAGCTGCCCCAACCAAGGTAGACTGGACTAGGGCCCATCAGTAGCCCAATCGACGAGCAGCAGAGGACGGGGCTCAAAATGCCTATGGGCAATTGACCTACACAATAGAGATAGGCTAGGTAAATAAATAGGACGTACCTGGTTCCGAGGCGAAGACTGCCCCAAGGCTCGGTCAGGCTGTAGGTAGGTGTAGGTGCATGTAAAGTGGTGTTTAGTGGTGTGTATAAAGTTTGACCTGACTGGACCGTTGAAGTCTGACCGCAGATCCACCGGCGCTGCCTCTACTCCAAAGGTGAGATCTCTCAAAAGGGGGCGATCACCAATTGACAACTTCTGTCTTCATTTCACTATTTCAGTTTATCAACTTTATTGTACACTATTTCAATCCACCAACTTTATTGTACATTGAATGAATTAACTTCAAACTCAACTAAATCCCCGTTAATCGTACTCAACAACGTAACACCCGGCACGACTAAAGAACGGTGGATAAAAGGTCACTTTCGTTTCACGTAGCAACAAGATTATAAGAAATTAAATACTACGCCCGCAAAGTCAGCCTAGCTGGCACGCAAAAACTACATAGACAACACACAAAAGGCACTTAACGCGACGGTACAGTTAAACATTAACTTCCAAACAATTAATCGACCCGGCGTCTATTTTTCTAGACTCCACAAATTCCTCGTCGTTGCATAAATTTGCTAACGAACCGACACTAATAGAGGTTATACGGGATGACCTCACGCCGTGCTAGTTACTGCACTGCATTCAATCACTTCCTACCCGCCCCACCAGCAATCAATCCGGTTTCGCGCGAACGTCAAACGGTAGGAAATCACCGCTCTGCGCGCCCCCTGGCGTTGATTCTTGACATTGGCGTTTGGCGCGAACAAACCCCCGTCCCGGACATAAGGACTTAGGTCCGCGAGTGAATTTGCAAACGGGACAGGGTCGCGACGGCACGTTGCAAGACCGAATCTCCGACCAAAACCTCAGCCACCCTAGGCACCCCATCCGATCCATACGACAATTTAACAATGCGCCCACGGCGCCAATACAAAGGCAGATCGTTGGGTTCTTTAACCAACACGAGGTCTCCAATCCGAGGAGGATCCGTCTTGTCAGACCACTTAATGCGCTGCTGCAAAAGATGTAGGTACTCCAGAGACCATCGGTGCCAAAAACTCTGAGTCATCTGTTGCAGCAGGTCAAATCTGCTCAACCGCGAAGAATTTATTTCCCTGAAGGGGTACTCGGGCAGGGCGTTAAGCGGCTGGCCAATCGGGAAGTGTCCCGGGGTTAGAACCTGTTGTGTATTATACTTGTGCGCGGCTGCGTCCGCACCCAATAATAATGTTTGCAATTAAAGCAGTACATCGACAGCCGTTGAGTGTTTAACTAGTCCCCTGCGCTCCGTATCCGCGAACATAACATTGGCGACGAGGTTGGGATTCGAACCCACGCGTGCAAAGCACATTGGATTAGCGCGTCCTATTGCTTTCGCCTTGAGGGATAAAATAGATAGCGAACTAAAGAGGTTGGTCGATCTAGGGGTACTTCGTCCGGTTAGTTATTCTGAATACACATCCCCAATCGTACCCGTATTAAAACGCGATGGCTCTGTCAGAATATGTGCAGATTATTCTGTTAGCTTAAACAAACAGTTAGTTATAGACCAATATCCATTGCCGACGGTTAATGAACTTTTTTCTAAGTTACATGGGGGCCAATAATTTACTAAGCTTGACCTCTCAATGGCGTATAATCAATTTTGCCTAAATGAAGAATCTCAAAAGCTAACCTGTATCAATATCCATCGGGGTTTATTTTCTTATACACGTTTAGTTTTCGGCTGAGCTAGTGCGCCGGCTATTTTCCAGCGTGCAATGGAATATGTACTAGCAGGATTAAAGGGAGTACATTTTTTACTGGATGATATTCTGATAACCGGCAAAGACGATGCCGAGCACCTAGACAGGCTACACCAGGTGCTACAAAGATTACAAGACGCGGGCTTAACGTTGCAAAAAAATAAGTGCAGTTTTTTTAAAGACGAAATAAGTTACCTGGGATACGTCATAAATAGAAACGGTTTAAAGAAGTCACCGGAAAAGGTTAAAGCTATATTAGAAGCGCCAATCCCCACAAATGTTAACGAATTACAATCGTTTTTAGGCCTCGTCAATTATTACAGGTGTTTTGTTCCAAAAGCATCATCTGTTTTATCCCCCCTCTACCAATTATTAAAAAAGGGAATAAAATGGAAATGGTCTAAAGTAGAAAACGAAGCGTTCGACAATATAAGAAAAATATTATCCTCGGAACAGGTTTTAACACATTTTAATCCAAATGAAACAATTATACTAACCGTGGATGCGTCACCTAACGGGTTAGGTGCTATATTATCGCAAAAAAATAGTGCAGGTATTGAAAAGCCACTCTCGTTTGCATCACGGACGTTAAATAATGCCGAGAAAAGGTATTCTCAAACACAAAAAGAAGCTACTGCTATCGTATTTGGAGTACGGAGGTTCCACCAATATTTATATGGTAGGTCTACGCCTTTTATTCTACGTACGGATCACAAACCGTTATTATCAATTTTTGGGCCATACAAAGGAATTCCGGAGGTATCGGCCAACCGTTTACAGAGATATGCTTTATTTCTAAGCGGATATAATTACACGATAGAATATGTTAAGAGTTCGGATAACAGTGCAGACTACTTGTCGCGTTTCAGCCTCCCGGACGCCGATGCGAGCAGTGGCGGCACGGGCGGGGATTCAAACGCGGGCTACACGGAAACCGCCGATATCGACGACCGCGCAGCGTACGTTAATTTCGTTGTTAAGGGCGCGATACCAATAACTCTACAGGCGTTACGTGATGCAATAAATAAAGATCGCATTATGAAAAAGGTCATACATTATGTTTTAGAGGGATGGCCAAAAAAAGTTAATGATCCAGAGATAAAACCCTATAGTTTATGCAAATTAGAACTGTCATATGAAAATGGTTGCCTTATGCGTGGTCATAAAATAGTTATCCCTGGATCGTTACGTGATAGAGTGATATCGGAGCTACATACATCACATGGGTATTGTTAAAACTAAAGCCGAAGCTCGCTCTCGGTTTTGGTTTCCAGGTATTGACGGCGTCCTTGAGCGTATGATTGGCTCTTGTGAAATATGCATGCAACTACGAGCAGCGCCACCGCGCGTACATATTTCCCCGTGGAAATATCCTGCTGACCCTTTCCGAAGAATACACCTCGATTTCCTCGGCCCCATCAACGGACATATGTACTTGGTGATCGTTGATGCGTACTCCAAATGGGTCGAAGTCTGCCGCATGAATACTACTTGTGCTTCCATCGCAGTTATAGATAAATTATATGAATTCATGTCCAGGTTCGGTCTTCCAGAGACTATAATGACTGATAATGGAACATCGTTTTGCTCCCGGGAGTTCTTAGACTTTTGTCATCTTAACGGCATTACGCATATCACGTCACCTGCCTACCACCCGGCAAGTAATGGACAAGCTGAAAGCTACGTGAAGGTAATAAAAAGGGGTATTAAGTCTAGTTTGTTGAGCAGCAATAATGTTAGAGAATGTAATTTAAATCTCTTAAAGTACATTTTCGACTACCGCAATTCGGTCCATTCCACGACGGGTTTATCTCCCGCGCAAATAGTTTTGGTCGTAAATTAAGATCGAGGTTAGATATATTAAAGCCAGCACCATTGCCGCTAAAACTTGGTAAAATCATATACTTAATACGAGACTCTTTGTTAAATACTGTTGTAAAAAAACATGTAAATCAAATAATTTTATATAAAGGCACTATTAATGCAAGTAGACCTTGGGAGCTAGATATTCTCAGCCCTGATACCCCAGGTAGTTCAGTATCGACACCGGCGTCATGCGTACCTATATTACCGCCAGATTTGCAATGTCATGACCAAGTTGGCGAGCTGGGAGAGGGGGATGGACACGAGGACAGAATATTAACACCTGTGCCTGCAGCTGAGACTTCTAATGAGAACTTGACGAATTCTAATGACTCTTGCCGCCAATCACGATCACCCTCACATATAACAGTAACGCAAGGAGTTTGGCGTCCAAAGTCGTCGGATGATGAAGAAGAGGTATCACGGGCACAAGAGTATCAAACGCCATTAAAACGAAATCGCCCTAAGGTTGACTATAAAAAGTTTTTTTAGTATGTTTTAAATATATTTAATATGTTAGTTTTTTTTATATAAGGTATTACATATTATAAAACCCTCACTATAGGGGGAGGAATGTTGTGTATTATACCTGTGCGTGGTTGCGTCCGCACCCAATAATAATGTTTGCAATTAAAGCAGTACATCGACAGCCGTTGAGTGTTTAACTAGTCCCCTGCGCTCCGTATCCGCGAACATAACAGAAACAGAAACTTTTTTATTCAATATAGATTATAAATAATACTTATTGAAAGTCACTCTTTTGTATGATTACCACTGGTTCGAAAAAAAAAACCTCTGTCCTGGGAAGAACCAGCAAGAAACCCAGCGGGACTTTTTTTTTTAAATAACAGCTTACAATCATGTATGTTACACAAATTAACAACACAATAAATTAGAAATAGCTTGGTAGCGATCAACTCATTTCCAGGGGTTATTATCATCTATAAATTCATTAATATTATAATAACCCTTTTTATACAAACTTAGTTTAATAAAGTTTTTGAACTTCGAGCAGGTCAAATTTTGTATATTTTCTGGAATTTTGTTGTAAAAGCGTATACATCGTCCCAAGAATGAATTACTGACTCGATGGAGTCGAGTAACTGGTACTACTAGCTTGTGTCTGTTCCTAGTATTTACAGAATGGATATCACTTATTTTTGTGAAGCTACTTTTATTTTTGTGTACGTACATTACATTTTCATAAATGTATTGAGAGGTCAAAGTTAATATATTAATTTCCTTAAATTTTTGTCGCAGCGACTCTTTAGGCTTTAAATCATAAATTGCTCTTATGGCCCTCTTCTGTAAAACAAATATAATTTCAGTGTCAGCTGCGTGTCCCCATTGCAAAATACCATACGACATTATGCTATGGAAATAGCTAAAGTAAACTAGTCTAGCTGTTTCAACACTAGTTAGACTACTAATCTTTTTTACGGCATATGCTGCAGAACTAAGTCTGCTTGCTAGTTTTGATATATGGGGGCTCCATTGAAGCTTCGCGTCTAGTGTGATTCCAAGAAAAATGGTGGTATCTACAAGACTCAGTTTCGCCCCATTTAAAATTACATTACCATTTATTTGTTTGACATTTGGAGTCATAAATTTCATACATTTCGTTTTAGTGCCATTTAAATGCAAATTATTAACATTGAACCAATTTACTAATTTAGATATAGCATTATTTACTTCGTCATATTTTAGCAATTGTCGACTTAATTTGAAAATTAAAGAAGTGTCATCTGCAAATAATACTATATCATGGTTATCTCCTACTATGTAAGGTAAGTCATTAAGGTATACAAGAAACAGAAAGGGGCCGAGAATTGAGCCTTGAGGCACGCCCATTAGTACCATCGACCCGGAAGAACTCATACCGTTAATGACAACTTTTTGCGTTCTCTTACTTAAATATGAAATAATTAATTTAAGAGCATCACTTCTTACACCGTAGTGTTGAAGTTTCCTGATTAATGTTTCATGGTGAACACAATCGAAGGCTTTGGATAGGTCACAAAATATACCCAAAGCATCCTGTGAATTCTCCCATGCATTACATATATATTTAATCAGCTCAACACCGGCATCAGTTGTCAAGCGACCCCTTGTGAAACCAAATAGATTTTTATGAAGTAAATTATCTATATTAAAGAAATTTAACATTTGATCAAGAATAATTTTTTCAAAAATCTTACTAAGTGTTGGTAGTACAGAAATAGGTCTAAAATTGGCGCGGTCTAATGTACTACCAGATTTAAATAAAGGTATTACTTTACTATACTTCATTAAATCAGGAAACACACCAGATTCGATACTAGTATTAAAAATAATAGCTAAATGAGTCGCGATTGTATCTATTATAGACGCAATAACTTTAACGGAAATCCCCCACAGATCCGCAGTTTTCTTAACATCAATAGTTTTAAAATATTTTACAATATCTTTTGATGACACTTTATGAAATGTAAAATTCTTTGTACACACATTTACATTTTGTTTAAGTAATGATTCGGCGACGGCAGGAGAAGAATTCAGTGACTTAGTGGTCAAGATCGGAATATCAGTAAAATATTTCTCAAAAACCATTGCAACGTCTTGATCTGATTCGGTTAATTTGTTACTAACACTTAACTGGTAGTTTGAATTGTGAGAGTTGATCTTACCAGTTTCGCTATTAATTATACTCCATGTCATTTTAATTTTATTAGAAGCCGTCTTAATTTTGTTGCTCAAATGCAAAGACTTGGCTGTGGAGCACACTCTTTTAAATATTTTTGAATATTTTTTTACATATTCCCTAAATTCGACGCTATGATTATATGACCTTTCATGGCAAAGATCATATAACCTATGTCTGCTCTTATGAACTCCTACTGTCGCCCATTCATTAAATGACTTTCGAAACCTCTAAATCATTCGGATCGGACGAGAGGGGACAGAGGGGCCGAGAGTTGAGTACCGCCTCAATTTTACAGAATACAGTGGCAAGCTTCTCAAATGTCAAAATAGTTTCGCTAATAACGCGACGGAGATGCGTTTTTGCAACCTTAACCACCGCCTCAAAAATACCGCCCCAGTGTGGGCAAGCCGGAGGGTCGAATTTCCACTGGATGCCCTTCTTGGACATTGCAGTACCTAAATAAGTCCTGTGGCTGGACAGAAATTCGACGACCTCTTCAAATATCTATCCGTGCCCTTATAATTCGTTCCGCAATCAGACCGGATCAGGTCCGGCAAACCGCGACGCGATACGAAGCGGCCCAGCGTGGCCAAGAAGGCTTCCGTGCTGAGGGCACTTACAAGTTCCAAATGAACGGCCTTAGTGGAGAGGCACACGAAGACGCAAAGATAGGCCTTATGTGAACGCGCGTTACGAAGGATAGAGGACTTGACGAGGAAGGGGCCAGGAAAGTCTGTTCCGACTCCAGCGAATGGTCGGATGGCCCTGACGCGGTGGGGTGGCAAGTCACCCATCATAGGTTGCGATATGGTGGCCTTCAGTTTATAACAAGGTATGCACTTAAAGATGATGCTCCGAATGGTGCGTCGGCCAGCCAAAATCCAAAACTTACGCTGCAGAATAGCCGAAAGAGCGTTACACCCAGCGTGGGCATTCTTAACATGATGGTGAGTTACCAGCAACCGAACAAAGGCGCCGTCCTTAGGGAGCAGTAACGGGTGTCGAGCCCCGTATGGCAGTTGAGAATTTTTCAAACGTCCACCAACGCGCAGCATCCCAGCGTCGTCCAGGAAGAGGTTCAGACGGGCCAGAGCGCCCTTGACAACGGAGCCCCGCTTCAGGTTTTCAATCACGGGCTCAAAATGCTCCGCTTGGACTATACGGGTCCAATGCATCAACGCTTCGCGACGCTCGCTAGGGGACAAAACGGAATCAGAGATTCGGTTGGACGGGTGTCTCGAATTGCGGACAAATCGACGCAACCAGGCAGACACTCCTAAGAGCTTATCGAGAGAGCTGTATCGTTCTAGCAGGGAGAAATCCCGAGTGGGCTTATCCTGCCCACTCCTACTCGGGCTCGTAGGCCAGGCAATTCAATCGCTTCGGAGTATTTATTCTGGGGCCAGAATGACTGAGTCTCAGTCAACCAACTGGGAATATACGACAGCAGCATAGCCTTTCTCAGAGGCGTCGCAAAACCCATGTAGGGTAGCCCTGCATCTCCCTGACGGGAGGAAGCACCTTGGCATGGAGACCCGGTTGATGTCCGGAAGAGAGGACACAATGGAGAGCCACTCTCGCAAGAGGGCACCGCTAATAGGCTCGTCCCAACCCAACCCGGATATCCAGAGCTTTTGAAGAAAGCACTTAGCCAAAAATATGACCGGAGTGATCCATCCATTAGGATCGAAGGTGCGGGCTACTGTAGACAGCACGGAGTGCTTGGTCCATGCTTTCGGAGGGGAATCGAGTTTGACTCGATACGTGAAAGTATCCTGCACAGGCTGATATTGAATGCCCAGCACAGTCAACAAATTAGGATTTTCAGGGTGCTCGAATAGACGAGGGTCTTGTTGATCCTCTCCTGGGAGGTTTTTCAAAATATGAGGGGAGTTCGACAACCATTTGCGCAACTCATAACCTCCGGACTTCACGATGGCAAACAATTCGTCTCGCAATACAAGAGCCTCCTCGACGATGGAGGCGCCCGTGCAAATGTCGTCCATATAGACCAAAGTCTCCCAAATAGAAGACCCCCGAGCGTATCTTAGACGCTCTCTCTCAGCGAGTTCATGGAGGGTTCGCATGGTGATATACGGGCTGGACCGAAGTCCATAGGTGGTGGTGTTCAACTCAAACACCTGTATCGGATCACTGCGCTTCTCGCGCCACTATATCAGCTGATATCGACGGTCATCGCGATGGACCACTGATTGTCGAAACATCATCCGAATGTCAGCTACAAAAACCACTTGGTGCCGACGGGAGTGGGTCAAAATGTCGGATATGTCCTTGATCAATTTAGGACCAGAGTGAAGACACTGGTTCAGGGACACCATTTGACGAGGGGGCGGAGCCGTCAAAAACTACCCGAATCTTACTCTCAGGGGTCCTCAAGACCGCATGGTGAGGGAGGAAGTAGGGCTCCTGTGAACGCCATTCGAAGTTGGACGGTGACATGTGATCCAGCTCTTGATACTCGCGCATGAACTCGACATATTTGTCGCGAAAGGGTGGGTCGCGCCGCATGCGGCGCTCCATGGAAAACAATCTCTTCTCGGCCAGCGCATGAGATTGACCCAAAGGGCGCCGTGAGTCCAGAAAGGGTAAGCGAGTGACAAAACGACCGTTGACGCGACGTCCGATATTGTTCTGGTAGAACAACTCGCACTCACGGTCCAGAGGGTTGACTCGAGCCGCGTGTGGTGGCTCCTCAATTTCCCAGAACCTCTGGACGACTTCCGAAAGGGACACGCTCACAACAGAGAGCGTGTCGGCCGTCTGAGGAGGTGGAGACCACAGAATCGGTCCAAAGAAGCTGTGCCCAAATACAGTGGACATGGCTGACAAGTCATAGGACTGTAGTGCTCGTATCTCGCCTAACAAGATCAACCCCAGCGCGTCAGCCCCCAGCAACAAATCTATAGGCCCAGGTTGGGACCATTGAGGGTCTGCCGGTCTCAAACCCGACGCACAACGAACCGCGCTGTCATTTATACGGATGTTAGGGAGAAATATAATTAATAGAATCAGGCGTTACTTTGCGGAAATCCATTATATAAAATCTTTACACTTTAAGTAGTGAATGTTTGTTACGTACTAGAATGCGTTATCTGGTATGTAACAAACATGCACTTAAAAGAAAGGGTTTTAAGTGCATGTTTGTTACGTACCAGATAACGCATGTCGACGAAGATAACGACCCCCATATGGAAATGGTTAATTCAAAGATTGTTTTTTTCGGAGAAAAATCATTTAAATTATCACATTCTATTAAAAGGAACTAGCTGAATATTTTAGGGAACGTTGATAGATAGATAGATAGAAAGTTCTTTATTGCACTCAAACAAACAAACATTTGGTACAAAGGCGAACTTAATGCTGAAAAGGCATTCTCTGCCAGCTAACCTTTGGTAATGTGGTGAGAGCTGTGGGTAGAGCCATAGAGTAGAACGTTGCCTCGCGTCGCGAACATAATATACTTTCTTACTTAAAAACGATTGGAACAGATTACCATGCGGATTGTATCTACTTATTACGAATCAATCATTGAAAATATTGGCCCTATATTGTTTATTCTGTCTATATCAAATGAGAAGGGTCAAGAATGAGTCCTTCATGGAATTAGGCATCTAATCAAATAGGTAGGTAAGCCGTGTAGTGGCGGTCAAGAATATCCACTACCCCATATCTTCTCGTGGGTGTCGGAAAAGGCGACAAAGGGAAACAGGCAGGAGATGGGCAGCAACATCTTCCTGATAGTAGCCGAAATTACAATAAAAAAAACTGCGGTTGCCAACCCGCCCGCCAAGCGTGGCAACTATGGCAAATACCCCCCTATGAAGAGAGTAACAAAGAGACAGCCCCCAGTCCCCGGCTGCCCCGCCATTCCTGGCTACGGTGGCGACCATGGTAACGGCGGGGAAGGGGGTGCTAAGAATCTCCGGTGGAGGTTCGGTTGCCACCTTAGACGACTCGACCTGGCAACGTACAATGCACGCACCCTGAGGACTGACGAGAAGATTGTGGAGCTGGAAGAAGAGATAGACAAGTTACGCAGGCATATTATAGGATTATCCGAAGTCCGAAGAGAGGGGGAGGACACGGTAATCCTCGAATCCGGCAACTTGCTCTATCACCGGGAGGGCGACCATCTGTCACAAGGAGGTGTCAGATTTATCGTCCACAAGTCTCTCGTTAACAACGTTGGAAAGATCGAGTGTGTCGACGAGGGTTGCGTACCTTATACTCAGAATCACCAAACGGTATTCGCTGAAGGTCATACAGGTTTACCAACTCCACCAACTTCGGCACATTTCGATGAGGAGGTGGAGGAAATGTATGAGGATATCTCTAGAGCCATGTATTCCTCCAAAACCCAATATACGGTGTTAATGGGAGACTTCAATGCAAAACTAGGAACAAGAGAGAACGGTGAGCTGAAAGTAGGGAAATTTGGAATAGGGCAACGAAACCCAAAGGGCCAGCAGCTGGCCGACTTCATGGAGAAAGAGCGGCTCTTTATGATGAACTCTTTCTTCCAGAAGCGGCCCCACAGTAAGTGGACGTGGTCGAGCCCCGACGGTTCGACTGAACTGAGATTGACTTCATTATGACGACCAGACGACAACTGTTCAGTGATGTCTCCGTGATCGCGAGGGTGAAAACTGGTAGCGATCACCGACTGGTTAGAGGCACACTGAACCTAAACGTTAAGTTGGAGAGGTCTCGTCTAATGAAGTCAACGCTCCGTCCCCCTCGTGCTCTGTTCCAAAGTTCTGAAACCTTTCAGCTCGAGTTACAAAACCGTTTTCAGTGCCTAGAAAACTGCAATAAAGTGGAAGATATGAATGACAAGCTCGTGGAAACTGTCCATGCGGTCGGAGCTAAGTTCTGCAAGACCCGCCGCAGAAGAACACAAAAACTCTCCGATCACACTCTTAATCTCATGGCTGTTAGACGGGAGATGAAGCTACATTCTTCAACAGATTTGACAGCATACAGGCAACTGAACAGACAGACTTAGGCAACTTCAATACAGCTCGTATTGAAGAAGCGATCGAGCGGAACCAAGGCTCCAAAGTCTTTACCAGAGATCTGTCTGCCAGAAAGAGCCAACTGTCAAAGCTGAGGACCGAGTGTGGCAGCATCGTTTCCGGGGCACCTGAGATTTTGAGTGAGATTGAGAGGTTCTATGGGCAGTTGTACACGTCATCGTTGGAGCCACACGCAAGTGTGAGTAACGACACAGAATAAAGAAGTACAGAAGTTGCACTCTTTTGATGTTGACTGCTTGCCGATGTTTTAATAGCCTACATTGTTATTATTAATCAGATAAATCGCTCACGCAAGCTAAATAAAACTTTATCGCTGCACGCGAGCGTCCGTATTACTTTGCATCTTTTCTCCTTACGACGTCACAACGGACTTTCCGTGGTTGCTAAGGGCTGTTAATAAAGAGTAAAAAAATACATTGTGAAATGGTAAGGTACTTAGGTAAAGTACCTATGCTGACTATAATCGAGCATATTATTTACTATGTGAGTTCTGTGATGCCCAACGCATGCAACTTCCAAGGCCATTCGTCGGAAATCGCGATGCTTGGTTTGTATAGGTAGATAGCGTAAACAGCAAATAAACCCGAAATACGATTCCTAACAGAATTATGATCATATTTTACTTAGTTCAAAAGTCTTATAAACAAAGTTTTAATTTCAGTATTTTGTGTTATTATAATTTAAAATATTTTAATTACAAAGACGAGTATAGGTATGTAAGTAGTACCTACTTTTGGTAGTGAAGTAAATTTCAACTAAGTTTTGTAATAAAGTACTTAGGTATTACTTCTGTAGTTAAATACTTACTTAATTATTTTTTCCCTATGAGTACGAGTACCTATCTAACAAAAAAATTAATTAAATTTACCTTTCATTATCATAATAATGATACGACACGTGTTTCGCCTCTACACGACGTGTCGTATTATCGTCAGTGGTGTGTCTTGCCTACTGTAGTGGTGTTGGGAGTAGCGGTGCTGGGATTAGTGGTGACGGGGATAGTGCACGCAATTGAGGGAGGGCGGGAGGTGCTTCTTCATACTAGGTAAGACACACCACTGACGATAATACGACACGTGTTTCGCCTCTACACGAGGCATCCTCAGGTGATATAGACTCTACGGTGACTAACCGCTAAGTGAGCGGCGAGCCAAAACAAGTGCCTTTTATACAAACCGATGATGCAACCGCTCTCCACCTAAGTAGCGAGCGACTGCGTCATGCGATAAAACATGCGACCAATCACCGCTGGACTTACGCAGCCGTTTGTAAAATTAAAAATAAACCGCCGCGCAACGCCCACATTATTAGAGAGCGGGCTTGAAGATATTTAAGAGAGGTGAGTTAGTAACATTTGTTTGTTCATTCAGCAATGCAACGGTATTATTATTACTTTTTAATATCTCTAACTGTTCCAGCACACACAGCCGCAGCCCTTTATTACACGTATGTAAGACTTTAAAGGAGTGGTCGTTGGCTAGGTTGTGTCCAGTGTCCAAAAGATGTTTGGCAAAATGGGATTTATCGGGATTGCAATTCCTGTACGCGGCTAAATGCTCTTTATAACGTGTCTCGAAATTGCGACCAGTCTGACCCACGTAAACGGCGTGGCATTCGTCACAAACAAGTTTGTAATTGTAATTTATATATATATATATCCCTTTTACATAAAGGCCTAAAGTATAATTTAACACCTTCGGTCTCCCAAAAATCGTTAGAGACTATGGCTGTTGACGCGGAGGTGGCTGTTGTGATCGGGAAGAAAGATAACATCGTTAAAAGTTTGATAGCTAATGAAATTCGGGCTGTGCCCGCGTCTTCCCATTTCAATCCTGGGTTCCCTGTTTTTAAGTCCCTAAAGCAGAGAATAAGGGAAAACGACCTTATTGTTACTAAAGCCGATAAAGGCAATACTGTTGTTATTATGGAGAGTAGTGGGTACAGCCAGAAAGTTAACGATGTTATCCAAGGTGATGACTTTGAGCTATTGGAGTCTGACCCAACCAAAAAGTTTACTTCGGATATTAAGTTATGTATACAACAATCATCATATGTTTTTCCCGATCACAACTTGTCTCGGAGCAATCTTGTTCCAATGAATCCTCAAGCACCCATTTTATATGGGTTACCAAAAATACATAAAGAACATGTTCCTATTCGTCCAGTTGTCTCATATATTGGTGCACCAGCTTAATTCCTTGCTAAAAAATTAAACTTCCTCCTTCGAGAGAAATCTGGATTCAACCCCACTTACAGCCTAAAAAATGGCTTAGATCTCATTTCCAAAATTAAAGATATTCGTATTCCTCCTAAATCCATATTGTTATCTTTAGACGTTGATAGTCTTTTCACAAATGTCCCATCCCCTGACTGTTTGCGTATACTCGCAGATCTCTTTGAAAAACGTCGTCTACATCCCGGGGAAACAAATGATCTTCTTAACTTAACCTCTCTCTGTATGAAACAAAACTATTTCCGGTTTAATAACCGTTTCTATCTACAAAAAGAAGGGTTAGCTATGGGGTCCCCTCTAAGTCCCCTTATGGCGGAAATTTTCATGGATAATTTCGAAAAACAACATATAGTTGTCAATCAAAATATCTTATATTACTATCGATATGTAGACGACATAATTATTTGCTGGACTGGCACAAGGAGACAACTGGATGTTTTCCTCAATAAAATAAATAGAGTCCATGACAAAATTAAATTTAAACTTGAATTGGAACAAGATTGTTCCCTTAATTTTCTTGACTTAACAATAACAAGAAAAGAATTGTCACATGTTTTCCAAATTTATCGAAAGCCAACTCACACCGACACGGTCATCCCCGCGTCATCATGTCATCCATGGCAACATAAAGTAGCCGCTTTTTATTGTTACATTAACCGTTTGTTCACTGTCCCATTAAGTAAAGAAAATTATTTAAAAGAACTTAATATAATTTATCAAATAGCGGTCTCTAACGGTTTTTCAAAAAATCTCATTAACAATTTAATTAAAAAGAAACAAAAGCATGTTATTCGCAACTCTCTGTACGCGGTTCAACCTCAAAGTGTTCATCGATATGTGAGCAGTTTGACCTACTTAGGCCCCATATCTGAAAAAGTAGCTAATACTCTTCGACAAAACGGCGTTCATGTGGCGTTCAAAACAAACAATTCTCTTAGATATATCTGTAATAGTAAAGATAAGTTGGATATTCGTCAAAAGTCAGGTGTTTACAAACTTGTTTGTGACGAATGCCACGCCGTTTACGTGGGTCAGACTGGTCGCAATTTCGAGACACGTTATAAAGAGCATTTAGCCGCGTACAGGAATTGCAATCCCGATAAATCCCATTTTGCCAAACATCTTTTGGACACTGGACACAACCTAGCCAACGACCACTCCTTTAAAGTCTTACATACGTGTAATACCTTCGGTCTCCCAAAAATCGTTAGAGACTATGGCTGTTGACGCGGAGGTGGCTGTTGTGATCGGGAAGAAAGATAACATCGTTAAAAGTTTGATAGCTAATGAAATTCGGGCTGTGCCCGCGTCTTCCCATTTCAATCCTGAGTTCCCTGTTTTTAAGTCCCTAAAGCAGAGAATAAGGGAAAACGACCTTATTGTTACTAAAGCCGATAAAGGCAATACTGTTGTTATTATGGAGAGTAGTGGGTACAGCCAGAAAGTTAACGATGTTATCCAAGGTGATGACTTTGAGCTATTGGAGTCTGACCCAACCAAAAAGTTTACTTCGGATATTAAGTTATGTATACAACAATCATCATATGTTTTTCCCGATCACAACTTGTCTCGGAGCAATCTTGTTCCAATGAATCCTCAAGCACTCATTTTATATGGGTTACCAAAAATACATAAAGAACATGTTCCTATTCGTCCAGTTGTCTCATATATTGGTGCACCAGCTTATTTCCTTGCTAAAAAATTAAACTTCCTCCTTCGAGAGAAATCTGGATTCAACCCCACTTACAGCCTAAAAAATGGCTTAGATCTCATTTCCAAAATTAAAGATATTCGTATTCCTCCTAAATCCATATTGTTATCTTTAGACGTTGATAGTCTTTTCACAAATGTCCCATCCCCTGACTGTTTGCGTATACTCGCAGATCTCTTTGAAAAACGTCGTCTACGTCCCGGGGAAACAATTGATCTTCTTAACTTAACCTCTCTCTGTATGAAACAAAACTATTTCCGGTTTAATAACCGTTTCTATCTACAAAAAGAAGGGTTAGCTATGGGGTCCCCTCTAAGTCCCCTTATGGCGGAAATTTTCATGGATAATTTCGAAAAACAACATATAGTTGTCAATCAAAATATCTTATATTACTATCGATATGTAGACGACATAATTATTTGCTGGACTGGCACAAGGAGACAACTGGATGTTTTCCTCAATAAAATAAATAGAGTCCATGACAAAATTAAATTTAAACTTGAATTGGAACAAGATTGTTCCCTTAATTTTCTTGACTTAACAATAACAAGAAAAGAATCGTCACATGTTTTCCAAATTTATCGAAAGCCAACTCACACCGACACGGTCATCCCCGCGTCATCATGTACACATCATGGCAACATAAAGTAGCCGCTTTTTATTGTTACATTAACCGTTTGTTCACTGTCCCATTAAGTAAAGAAAATTATTTAAAAGAACTTAATATAATTTATAATATTATTAATATAACAGTGGTAGAGCCACGCGGCACCTTTTGCTATCGCATGGATGGGCCGGCTCGAACCGGGGTGGTACCACGACCTCACAGAAAACCAGCGTGAAGTAGAGGTTTACCTCTGCGTTTCGCTTGGTGAGTGCAGGTGGCCGGAGGCCCTTTTTACTGGAAATGAGGCATTCCATCTTAGTCCTCACGGGTGACAACGCATCTGCGTTTTGATTCGCGAGCGAGGATAGATGTAGATGTCTATGGACCGCAGCAACCACTTACCATCAGGTGGACTGTGTGCTCGTTTGTCACCCTTATCCTATAAAAAAAAAAAAAAAAATCAAATAGCGGTCTCTAACGGTTTTTCAAAAAATCTCATTAACAATTTAATTAAAAAGAAACAAAAGCATGTTATTCGCAACTCTCTGTACGCGGTTCAACCCCAAAGTGTTCATCGATATGTGAGCAGTTTGACCTACTTAGGCCCCATATCTGAAAAAGTAGCTAATACTCTTCGACAAAACGGCGTTCATGTGGCGTTCAAAACAAACAATTCTCTTAGATATATCTGTAATAGTAAAGATAAGTTGGATATTCGTCAAAAGTCAGGTGTTTACAAACTTGTTTGTGACGAATGCCACGCCGTTTACGTGGGTCAGACTGGTCGCAATTTCGAGACACGTTATAAAGAGCATTTAGCCGCGTACAGGAATTGCAATCCCGATAAATCCCATTTTGCCAAACATCTTTTGGACACTGGACACAACCTAGCCAACGACCACTCCTTTAAAGTCTTACATACGTGTAATAAAGGGCTGCGGCTGTGTGTGCTGGAGCAGTTAGAGATATTAAAAAGTGATAATAATACCGTTGCATTGCTGAATGAACAAACAAATGTTACTAACTCACCTCTCTTAAATATCTTCAAGCCTGCTCTCTAATAATGTGGGCGTTGCGCGGCGGTTTGTTTTTAATTTTACAAACGGCTGCGTAAGTCCAGCGGTGATTGGTCGCATGTTTTATCGCATGACGCAGTCGCTCGCTAGGTGGAGAGCGGTTGCATCATCGGTTTGTATAAAAGGCACTTGTTTTGGCTCGCCGCTCACTTAGCGGTTAGCCACCGTAGAGTCTATATCACCTGAGGATGCCTCGTGTAGAGGCGAAACACGTGTCGTATTATCGTCAGTGGTGTGTCTTGCCTAGTGTAGTGGTGTTGGAAGTAGCGGTGCTGGGATTAGTGGTGACGGGGATAGTGCACGCAATTGAGGGAGGGCGGGAGGTGCTTCTTCATACTAGGTAAGACACATCATTTTATTTTATAACGCGGATATTTGCGAAGTAAATTTTTATAAAAGCTTTTATATAATGGATTTCCGCAAAGTAACGCCTGATTCTATTAATTAAACATTCACCACTGTTATTATGCATAATATATGTATTACAATTGAGTCATCTAATATCAAAGGCGGCAATATCAATTTGTGTAAAGTGATAAAAACGTATTTTGTGAAATTTATTTATCCCTTAACTTAGATATTTTTTAAATATGGAATGTACAATGAGAATGATCATTTTACTCTGTTTTATTAAACATATATTGCCTTTTTAAAGCAGAATTCACAAATAACCGTTGGAGATTCCCGACTTTGTTTGAAAGTTTCGAATATTGCCGTGTTTGTTTTAGACAGGCATGGAGATAGCCATGTTTGTTACCGATGATCACCATAATGTATCTGGTCACCACAATCTTGATATTTGAAGTAAAAATTTAAAATAATAGCCGTAGTAATAATCAAACTCTTTTTTATTACTTATCAATCAGTCGCTGGTTTTTATAAAAATATAATATAGTGAATGGCACTTTACGTAAAACTTCAACAAAATAAACAATCATGCAATTAAAAAAAAAACAAGTATTATTATCCTTAGGTAAACTTCAGAAAATCAAGTACTCTTAAACTATAGACATCTTTCCTCGACTTGCAATTCACAAGTAACTTCTTGTGATGCATCTTCCTCTTCTTCTAGGCTTGATGTTTGTGATAAAACACTTCTATAAAAATCAAATCCCTCCTCATTTTCCCATTCGTTTCCAAAATAAGTGGTTAATAGTTTTTTTACGTCTACCAATTTTGCAGGTTTGATTCTCACAATGTTTTGAGTAATCACTTCAGGGTTCAAATCAGAGGCCTTTTTATTTTTAAGAGTTATTTTCTTCAATACACCCAAATTATTAGTATAGTGCACTTCCCCTTAAATTACAACATTACCAATTTCTTTTGACCGCTGTATTAAAAATCTTTTGCAATGTTTAAATTGGAAGTGCCAAGAGCAGACATCCTTTATAACTGAACTCATTCCACTCTTAAAGTTTAGGACTTCACAATCAGAACCCATACGAACTATTGTGCTATAAGTGCCTATAATCTCAAGGTAATCCTCCGGTCTTAATATACACTCCAACTTTCTCACATCCTTTTCCACATGAGCAAATATGCGGTCCGGTGGAATGAAAGAGTGTCCTACGATAGGAAAAACTATTTCAATTCTTTGCACGTGATCAGGTGCCGAACTACTTAACCACTTCGAACACATCGCTATCATTATCGAGTTTTTATTTTGCCCCGGACATCCATCTGCTATCAATCTGATCGTACTTATATCTGTCAAATTTGTGTTCATCAGCTGTGATATACTATGGAAGCTATTGCGCTATCTCCTTTGGCATATTGGTTTTCGGTCCAACAGTAGGCGAATACATTTTGTGTTGTCAGAGGAGCCTTTGATGAACCTTCTACTATAGTACAGTTATATAGATAAAGCTGTCTGGAATAATAAGTTATCTGATCAGGTGTTTTTGGTAATGGTAGATTTTTTCACAATCAAATGAGAATGTTTTTAAATTGGGTCTTTCTTCTCTCACTAAATTAAAAAATGCTTTAGCTTTAAGTTTGTGAACCCTATGTTCTACCATAAGTCTTTGCTTTTGTGCCTCATCTGATTCTCTTTTAATGTTTTCTAGAAGTAGAATACATGTCGAGCATACATCTGTTCTAGGACTGCCAAAACCGAGGTTATAGTTGTTATTGAAAATTTTTCTAAACAGACCTTTTTTGACTTTTAAATTTGCTTCAAGATTTGGCTGTTTGTTGTACATTTTCCACATTTTGTTAATTGAAAGTTCTGCAGGTCTCTAATATCTCTCTATTTGGACTTTCCTTAGGGGAATATCTGCAACAAAAGCACATAAAATAAATAACTTGATACAACTTGGTACAACGTGGTAAAATTTGGCAATACGGCACTACTCACTACGCTCGTGATTCTATTTAGATTGTCTATATCGTTAGGTCGGAATTTAAAATCAGCACTCGTACTAAAAAGTTATCTATTCGATCTGTAACAAATAACTATTGGAACAAAACTTGACAATAATAGATTTTAAAAGAAAATATCTGGCCACAAAACATTTGAACGCAATGAAATCCCATACAACTTTGCTCATTCGAATATCGTATTAATGCAGACTTTGCTCAAAGAAAGTTTTAAAATTATGACCAAATTACATGCACTTTTGAATAAAACTGATTTCGAAAAAAATTCATGCTAATAAAATCAAGTATCAAATCTGTGCCATCTGTGTGCTTACCGTTGCCGTTTAGCTATGTTTTGTTTCCAGTTTTCTGGATGAGCCGTACGTTTTCTGGTCTTCCCCGATGTACTCGGCGATGCTAGACACTCCATAATTACAATTTTAACCAAAGTTTTTAGAAAAAAATACAGTATTCATTAGTAAACAATAAAAACACTAACACTATTTCACGAGCGTTAACAACCTCAACGCTTATGAAATTCTGCGCTCTGATTGGTCCACATGGATGTTGCCATCTTTGATTTGAACGGTACAGGATAATGCCGGGTTTGTTACGAGCTCCAAACTTTGAGCTCCATTTTCTATGGGATAATGCCGTAATTGATGCGTAATGTAGATTTCTTTACAAAACTACGTCCACAGACAATAAAACTACATTCATAGTTAAATTTTGACCTTGAGTGGATATTGCCGCCTTTGTTATTAGATGACTCAATTATTATAATGTTGATCTGGGACTTATAGGTTCCATGTTTCATGTAGGATATTACACAAAAAAAAATATGGCTGCGTTACTTGTCCCGTATATCGTAAAAGGCGTCTAATGGAATAATTGGATTGTGTGGGCGATGGGCTAACCTGCCACTTTTTTCACAACTTTCAATTAAAACTCTTTGGACTTTTCAACACTCGAGGATTACGAGTGACGCTATGTATATGTAATTGTTTACGCCCGAACGGTGGTTTCGGAATCGACGTCAGAGGGCGCGCGGCTCGGTGCCATACCGATTTTGTAGTTCGGGCTGGCTTGGATGTGTCGAGAGCGCGCGAGTGCAAACGAGTCGTCTGCCAGCTGTGCTAACGTCAGCACGCTGTCAATTTTTGTTCGGGAACTCGGAATAATTAGGCGCGGCTAGTAAATATACTGTCTAGGATTTGTAACGCGCATTCCTTGCTGGAGAGCTTCCCCGGGACTCATTGTGTCTGACTCAGAATCTGTATAAGTGCATTCGACAATATTAGCTAATGCGGCCTTTGATATTCTAGAAATAACTGTTGCTACGCGAAACGGTAGTGACCTTTGATCCGGACACTCCCTGTTCGTTTTGTATGTTAAGCTTTATAACAACGAGAGTTAGTGGTTTCTGTAAGTTAGTTAATAGTACGATAGAGTTAATGGACTGTCATCGTGACGAACGAAGAAAGTGACTGTGGACGGCGCCGCGGAAGATTACCTCAATTTGGAGCGGTGCTGACGTCCGGGCTACACTACACAACCACATGCGACCTGACCGAATCCTGAGGGACCACTCGACTTGGATATAAGTAAGTGAGCTCCGTTAATATTCTCCCTGTGGAATGGCAGTAGTATAGAACGCTCCCCCATATAGTTTATTGTAATTAGAGAAATTCCACTTTGGCCTTAGGAGGCCCGACCTGCACCTGCTTGTAAGGTCTTCCTTCATGGGTCGGGAAGATCCTACTATTAGATAGGCAGCTGTAGGCCGTAACAGTAATACTTATATTATGTATGTTACGACTAATGGTAGTCTAAATAACAAACTTAAGATATATATATAACATTAGCCGACTAAACTTAGGTGTCTTGTTAACAGATCTGATCATATTGTTCAGGTTTATTGTATGTAATGAAGGCAAAAATATAAATTTAGTTATAAATTTTTATTTCTAACTTTCAAATACACTTTTGTTTCATACACAATTTTGCCCACACCGACAATTTTCCAAAGGCCTTCATCGTCTAGTGTCACATTCGGGACAGTGTATCCACAGAAATCGAACCTTGATTTATCTCGGTCGTAAAATCGATCACTAGCTGATTTTGGAGGGCGAAGTTCGCAGGTCTCTACCTTGATTGGATACGCGAAACTCAAACTGAAGTTGCTACCTTGTTTCAGTCTGGGAAACGAGGAATGCACTGGTACTGTTTCTGAAAAGAAAAATGAAGAAGTTTAGACAAAATTTCAGACAATCTTGTGGCTCTAATCGAATAAGGGAGACCGGGGAGCGTTGTGACAATTTTAATTTTAACTGACATATCTCAATCAAGGAACATTCTAAATCTATGAGCTCTGTAAGTCAATGTATCTCAACCCATACATTTTATCCATATATTTTTAAGCAACAATCATCAAAATTAATAAAAGTTTTAATGTTTCTGAGAAAATCTTCAAAAACACAAACTACTCCTCTCCTCGTGTCACAACTCTCCTAATACCGAGGTAAGTTTTGAATGATACCAAAGTAAGTTGTGACATCTGTGTATTTAGACAATTTCGTGTATAAAGAATACCATTACCTATATTAATGATAAATAATTTTCACATTCTTTTTACAACAAATCATTTTAATCATCATTTGGCATATCTGTAAGAACTAAAACAAGTGGGATGCGGAAAGTAAAGACTGTGTAAGAACCTCCGAAGGAGGCGGAGATAATAGCCGAAATAAGAATTTTAAATTTTTTGGTTTTTGGTCATTTTGACCCCCTAGGAGTGTAATGAGAACTTTTTGCCCCTATTCCACCATGACCCCCATGACATCCTCTCCATGATAGGCTATTCAAACCGACTAGGCCTAAAGTTCGAGGCCCCCCCAACTCGGTTCTAGTCTTTACTTCCAATAACATTTATTTTAACATCGAGATAAAAAGTATCAGTGTCGTAAACAATAAACTATGGCATCTTTTGAGATCTATTTTATCAAGGCAACACAAGCAAAAACAATTATTTTATGCATCTTCTCCGTCTTCATCCTCTTCGTCATCAACTTTACTTTTCTTATTAGTAATCTTCTTCATTTTATTGACTTTTTCTTTTCCTCATTTAAAACACGTTTTTGCACATTGTTTACCTTTCTTTTGGTTTGTATGGCGGCAATTTAATTCTTGGTGGGTGTCCCAATACGCACATCAGATTTAATCTTGTGTCTGTTCGGTTGGTTTCTTTTCTTTGACGGAACTTTTATCAGCCCGTAGTCGCAACAGGACTTCGGGCTGTAGACGTCAAGGCAAAAAAATAGGAGAGTTGTGACATACTGTCACAATTTGTATTGATGCAAAATATCGTGAACCGGTCAGAACTATAATTTCGTAATTTCAAAACGCGACGTCAATACAAAAAACAATACCATGCTATGCAACTTGAAAACTAAAGCATATGAGAAAAATTATCATAAAAATGTAGAACAAAAAAAATGTATGCAATCAAAATTTAGGGGAAAAACTTTTTGCAATTTTTTGTATGCAGATGGAACGTGTTCGAATGGTACATTTAAAACCGCTTATCGTGAGTCGCACTGCAGTAACAACTATTTAACACATACTGCGTTAAATAGTAGTGCGTATTAAGGAAATGAATGCGCTCTATTGTCATCTCGCTAACGGTCATATGTTCCGAGAAATCGAATTTGTCACAATTCTCCTCTGACACATCTCTCCTCGGTCTCTCCTACTGGAGAAAGACAAAACTGCCCAGTTTCTAACTTTGCAAATAGATTTAGAATTTTTTTTAAAAATTAAATAGATTCTTATAGTAGGTACTTACTATAGTCAAAAGTTAAGTTAAAGTTACAGCCTATATACGTCCCACTGCTGGGCACAGGCCTCCTCACATTTCTGAGAGGGTTTTAGGGCAAGGAAATATCCGTCGCGCTGCCCCAATGCGTGTTGGCGAACTTCACATGTCTTCGAAATATTTTTTTCATATTTCTCAGACATGCAGATTTCCTCACGATGTTTCCCTTCACTGCCGAGCACGTGGTAAATCAGCACTTTAAATTGCAAATAACAATTTCATTGGTGCCGGCGGCGATCGAACCCGGGTTGCTCGCGTACTGTGAATTTTATTGTAAATTTACCGAGAACGCCAACCATCTGAGCTACCACGGTATATAGATATTATTATTTTCTTGCTTTACATAATATAATACTTATATCAGAGAATAATCAATAGTGTAATTATTTTAATAATTGAAAATGATGATGATGATAATGCATGCATAAAAAAGTTTTTTTTAGGATTTTCTTGATTATTTAGTAAAAGTGCATCTAAATTTATCAATTAATACAATTCATACCTACTATTTCAACACTTATGACTCGGAACAGCTCCACGGTGTCTCCGTTGAGATCCGTAAAATAAACACTCAGCACCCAATTGCCATAATCTCCATCAGTGAAAGGGCCCATCATGAACTCTGTGGCACCCATCTGTCTTCGATTGTTTTCAAATATATCATCTGTGCTATTGGCGTTTTCATGATTCACATTAAAAAGTTTGTATTTTGCAGGTTTAACAGCATTTGTGAAGTTACTGACGTTATCGTTAGCTCTGCCATTGAAGCGTAATTTATCTGAGCGGAAATCGGAGAGATCAAGTTTAATGACCTTCCCATTTGGCTTGCTCAAGTAATGTCGTGCATTATTTTCACTAACTGCCGGTGCTGGTATTATTGCAATGTCATTAAGCTTGCATTTGACGAGAAACGGCGGTAACTCGACTTTTGTTTTACCTGTAAATAAAATATCAGGCAATATATTTTAATCTGTTGGTAACTGAACGCTTGGACCGGAGACCTACATTTATTCACGATTAACTGAAATACTAGACGGCTCCGTGGCGCAGTGGCTTAGCAATGAGTTGGTGCGCTGGGGACCGCGGGTACGAATCCCGCACGGAACAAGTATTTGTATGGCCTGCAAATAATTGTTGCGGGTCTGGATGTTTGTCCTTGTGTAATTTGTGTTTGTAAACTGCCTCCACGATACAGGAGAAAATCCTAGTGTGGGGGTAACGTTAAAAAATAAAGAAAAAATGCCTTGTTACCATTAAAAAGCTTCACCCGTCACCATACGAAACACAGCAGCATAATATGCACACAGCTACTGTAACACGTTGATATTCTGTGCGAGCATCCTTTGTCGATAGACCTGGGTAGAACATTCGTGTTGTAGCCATATTACGAAGACCACGAAGAAAAGAGTCGATTATATATTAATAAATATTTTTATCATTATAGTCGACTTTTAAGCAGTCATAAAACGATATACGGTAATAAAGTCTCTAATGTCAAACTCACTTATCATGTTGATAGTAGGTAATAAATGCAAGTATATAATAATATATATAATGCATGTTCGCCGAATAATTACACTTGGTATCGAATGAGGATTACATAAAAATTTACAACATTTTTATGTTGATATTGTTCGACTGCAAGCAAGAGTAAATCACGATAGAAACCTTTCATTTTACTTTAAATACTGCTTGCGTCTTAAAATCGCAGTTAACAATTCCAATGGTGCCGATGGGGATACAATAATGGATAAACATCCTGAATCAACATGTTTAAGAAATTTTATACAGTCGGTATCGCTTCTGGGCGCAATTCGACCATTTCATTGATTTAAGAGGGAAATAACGTGTATATATTTTCACTTTATTTTACTTGCCTTATTTCTTTCTTTAGCAACACCATATACACATGATATTTAATCTGCACATCTATCGCACAGTATCCTTTACATGATATAGGTTTCAAAAAACGTGTTTTTTAGTATTTACGTATTAAATACAGGGTTATTTTGAAATAACCGGCCAAATTTAGTTAAGTTCAGATTAAGTATAATATAGGCAAATGGTGAAGAAAATTTAATTAAAAAAATCTCAAACATTCTGTCCTTTTTATCTTTTAAATGAAAAATGCAAAACATCTGCATTTGAACTCGTAATCGATGAGATGTAGTGTAGGTATTATCAATCAATTTGATTCTCTTACCTACCTACATTACAGAGAGGGGTATGTGTTAATCGAAGACATTTTTTTTTATAGAATAGGGGCAAACGAGCATGCGGCTCACCTGATGGTAAGTGACTACCGCCGCCCATGAACAACCGCAACACCAGGGGAATTGCAGATGCGTTGCCGGCCTTTTAGAAAGGTGTAAGCTCTTTTCTTGAAGGTTCCTAAGTCGTATCGGTCCGGAAAATTCGCTGGTGGTAATTGATTCCACAAAGAAGTTGTGCGAGGGAGAAAACTTCTTCTAAATCGCATAGTGGTGGACCGCCAATCATCCAGATGGTATAGATGGTAACGCGAGTTTTGTCGCGATGTGCGATGGTGAAATTGAGCGGCTGGAATTAGTCCGAACAATTCCTCAGAGCACTCCCCGTGATAGATGCGATAAACATGAGGTGGGAGTGCGTGCTCATTTCCACCACAACCTGGATGGGCAATTCTTCTGCAAATGTTTATTTGATTTTTGGACATAGAATTATACAAAGAAAAGAATGAAGTAAGAATTAAAGAAGCGGGCTTCACCAACATAAATTGTAGTTAACGATTTCGGGGACACCCGCTGGTAACGAAAACAAAGTCAACTAAATATCTTAAAAAAAAAACGTTTTCCACACACACTGGGAGTTTCTTGTGTATCATAGAGGTGTTTTACATAATTACACTAGGACAAACATGCGATAAAAATAATTGTAGGCCATTCTAATAATTATTCTGCGTAGGATTCGAAGCCGCAGCCCGCAGCACCAAACGCTTAGCCGTAGCCACTTACAAGCTAAAATCTAGTGCATTCGCATGATATTCTCATATTTATCGACGCGACGCCTAGTTACTAATGGAGGTATCCGTGCAGGATTATTATAACTTAGTACCTAGGTATTTGTACAAATGAAATGAGGGAATCTTAGGGAATAAAATTTCATTTGTATAACATTATTATTTCAAATCTCGTTTTAAAATGACAATTACCTGACCTGAGAAAAAACAGCGGAAACAGTAAAAAAATTACGTGTAACATGATTATACCAAAAAATTTTAAAGTAGTTTAAATACACACAAGTTTTCACTAATAACCCTATTACTATACTTCCAATTTTCCGAAAATTTTATCACAAACTTCAATTAAAAAAAAGTTTGGAAAATCCAAAACTGCACGACTCCTAATGCTCATATGACAGTGAAAAAATTAATATATATATCGTAAGATATTTCAATGTAAAGCTACAGGAAAAGGCTTTAATACACCTTCTGATGTAAGAAACTGTTCCACTTCTGATGTTAGAAACTATTCTCAAAAGTATTTAAGTAAATAAAAGAACACCTCGGTAACAAACCCTACTTACTATCAGGACCCCAATTACATGATAACACCAAAGTATGCAAACCAACAGCATCACTACCCATCTCAATGTAACACAGGGCAGCCTCTCAGCAACACGACCTTCCTTGCCTACACTAGTAGAATACCCCAACGGGCATAGTGACGATAGAGAGACTCGTAGAATTACAAACTGTTTCTCTTAGTCGGCTGCGTGATATTTTATACTGCTAAAATAAGTGGGAGATTACCATTCTACCTTAATTTGTTCGTATTTACTTTTATTTTATTTTTTACCCTCATTCCCAACAATATATAAATTGTAGTTCAGTTTGCCAGAGTTCCAGTAGCAGTCACTTAAGTATACCTTCATGACTAACAAGACGAGCCCAAATTCGGCACATCTAGTTCTCCTCGTCAAGGAGTTCCAGTAGAAGTTATGAAAGTCCACCTTCAAGTCATTCTATCAAGTCCGTAGGTAACTCCCCTCTGAATTTTTTTACAGCCTAAGGACACAACAAATGTAGCTAAAATTTAAAGAAACAGATCCATAGACAACTAGGGGCATATTATTCAAATATAAAAAAAAAAACAATAAGTTAGATCTTGTAAGTGCATCGCTTAAGCCTCTAGGCATCACCTGTTTACAGGTATCACGCAAAATCTATTGAAATGTAAATCTCAAGCGATACTATAGTGTTATCCAAGCAAGTTCTTGAAGTAGATTCATATCTGTTATAATGTATGCAAACTAAAAACCCATTTATTTGTTATTCAAGTATTTTGCAAACATAGGATAATATCACATATTTCTCTTTCAATATGAAAATATAACAATTCAATTAATGTAACCGTTCATTCGCGTCGATAGTTACTCATTTTAAATTATTAACTGCACTCAAAAGCATTTCTTAACTCGTGTAATATAAAAACTATAATTGAAAAAAAAAACTTCATAACCGATGTATTATAATCAATTGTACTTACTAGTGATTGTTGTACCATGCTCATGTAGGTTCACTGTCACACAACTCAATAATGAAACGTTGAGTAAAAAAAGTAAAATAAGACGCGAGCACATGTTTCCCTAGTACCCAATCGACTGATAGCGTAAACAGATATTTCGTTTAGGGCGCTACGAAATGTTACATTATTTGTTTCATTCGATTACATTTCAACATAGAATTTAATAATTCTATGCATTTCAAATTTGGAACATATTTAAATTAATGTTTAATTATTTGCGCTATTCGTGGCAGTCATTAGATAATTGAGTAACGGTTGTTTCAGTAATTTGGATTTTAATTAGCTGCAATTGTATTTCCACTTTATATGACTTTTAATGGCAAGAGTTACCATCATACCCGCGAATACAAAGCCAGAGGCGCTACCTATGTGTGAAGTGGGGTATTGTAATTCAGGCCTCCAGGATGGGTTTTTAGGCCAACCTATACTTATGCAAAAGTTAAAAAAGGTTCTTTATAAAGAACAGTTTGTAACAAAAGTACAATAAACATTTAGTTATAGTTATAGTTAAGATTGATACCTATACTTTATAATTTAATTATATACCAGCTGTCACAATTAGTTGTAATAATTTTAATTATGTAAATGTAAGTAGTGTAAATTTATAGTCTATATACGTCCCCACGTCACAGTTGGGCACAGGCCTCCTGTCACTTCTGAAAGGGTTTTATGGCAAGGAAGTGTCCACCGCGCTGCCCCAAAGCGTGTAACTTTTTTTTTATAGAAGAGGGGGCAAACGAGCATGTGGCTCACCTGATGGTAAGTGACTACCGCCGCCCATGAACAACCGCAACACCAGGGGAATCGCAGATGCGTTGCCGGCCTTTTAGAAAGGTGTAAGTTCTTTTCTTGAAGGTCCCTAAGTCGTACATGTCTTCAAAATATTTTTTATTTTTTGCTTCGCAGACATGCAGATATCCTAGCGATGTTTTCTTTCATCGCTGAGCACCTGGTAAATCAGCACTTAAAATTGCTATTAACACTTTCAATGGTGATGGCGGGTATCGAACCCGGGAAATTATGTATCTCATGAAATTAGGTAGTTTTCATGTAGATACAGTATTTTATATTATTTAAATTCTAGGGTCAACGCTAAAAACTTTGCAGAAGCAGGGGTGGACAATACCGGAAACATTTTTCATTTCACTTTATTTGTACCAAATTTAAAATATTGCGTAATCACTTTTCTAATTTTGCGGTTTATTATGTCGTGTGTCAAATTGCGTAAATCTGTGATCGTCATTCACTTGTGAATTATATTTAGGCTCAGAAGTGCTAGAACCCAGAGCCGTAAAGCCAGTTAAAAAATGTGAATTATATTTATACTATATTTTTCTTGTTATTTTTTTGTTATATTAATACTGTTGTTTTTGAGGTGTGTTACGTTGAATTGAACAATAGGCGCTTGCTACATATATATTTATCTATGAATAGGCGATCTCGGTGTGGGGATGAGTGGCTCACAACATGATGTAATTCTGAGACCAATAAAATGTAGTATAAAAATGTCTACAATTTTTAAAGGAATACACATATTTTTGTGATTCCTTATCATCTTATCAGTGCGATATTGGTCTTTAATCTAAAATAAATACGGTTTTGAAATCAGTTGAACATTGATATACATGTCACATGTGTAATAATAGGCATACAGTATATACCTACAGGTCTCGGCAAAATACTTAAAGAAAGAGCTTGAAATTAAAGTGAAGTTAAGTTTCATAAATTAAAAAAACTGTACTAAACACGACTTTATTGTTAACGCAAACTTAGAAGTTTTATTAGCATCTCGTCTAAAGATATGGGGAGGTGGGGTGGAGGGAAGTAGTGTAAGCCCCGCGAGTAGGGGGCGAGAAAAATAGGGTAGTTTTTGGGGAAAAATCAAAGAATTAAGGTTATGATGTTAATTTTGGTCAAATTTTAAGCTTTGCCACAACCTACAGTAGCGGGGTTGGGTGGAACCTCCTGCTAAACGCACTCTTCTCTAATTTATATAAATATATTCTTGTTTTTGATATTATTGCACAGTCTTGAATTATTTTTTGATAGGTGCATTCTTACTTTTGACACAATGGGCCTTCGATCAACTTAATTTTGTTGATCGAAGCAATGGGCGCACGGGTAAACAGGAAATCCCCAATGGTTGCATGGGTTGTTGCCTTTTTAAAAAAAATATAGTGAGTTATATTGATGGAGCGTACAGGTTGTGTAGTGTAGCTAGTACTGGTATTCTGTGAAAGCGTGGTCCTTCCCCGGTCGACCCGACCCATTCGTGCTTCAACTATATCAATAATATAGTTGTAGCATGGCTCTACCACGTATAAAAGCTTTAGAAGCTTTGACGAGATACCTAATACTAGTAATAACGTTCTTATACTATAATTTATTCTGTGGTAATACTAATTACCATGCGTTTGAGAAAAAATATTATGACCAAACTGGCATGTCTAAGAAATTAAAAATGTAGGTACAATATTTCGACGGCACATTAACTTTTTTATATTAGTGGTTATGTAGCCTAAGATGGTGAAGCGCACTGACTTAACAAAAGCCTATTCACTCTTGCCTTGAAGACATCTACACTGTAATCGGATGGAAAGACATGCTGGCAACTTATTCCACTCGTTCAACTTCACCTACCCGCTTTACAGCTGAGCGGCGCACTCCCAGCTCTTTTACTATAGACCTAAGCAATTTGATACTGATTTAATTGACTAATTCATGTTATGTTATCCTGGTACTTTTGATATGCACATAAACACACACACACGTACACCGTAACCGATATTGAAGCATTACGCTTTCAGGACATACAGAAAAGATTTAGTCAAAATTTAAAATATACCTAAGTCAGTACTTTAATTTTTATGATCATATGACAAAACACACGACAAACATAAAAATAACTTGACAATGTCTTCAAATTTATCAGCAGGACCATAGATAATACCAATAATACCTTGTCTAAGTAATACTCACTATCAGTAAGACTGCCGAAGATCCGTTAAAACGACGAACATATCGTGCATTTAATAAGCCTACAAGTAACATTGAATAAAGAAGAGAAAATCAAACTTGGAACAATAATTAATAAGCTGCTTTTTTATGCTGGTATTCAGTGAAAACGTGGTCATTCCCCGGTCGAGCCGACTCATTCGTGCTACAACCATAATGTAGCTGCAACATGGCTCTACCACATTATAATATGTCTAAGAACTATTACAATATCTTATCATTTTAGGACAGTCCACTGATAAAACATATGGTTATCCCAACGGCATATTACGGGAATGTCTTATCACACTTGACAGATCACAGGCATTTCATATCTTAACGCCAGCTTCCCTTCACCATCCCGCGTAAATAATAACAGTCATTTTAAAATGGTTACACTATCAATCGCCGGTTTTATCACATGCCGTGTTTCACAGAATATTACCGTGGAACAGCAGAATAATGCTGTGTTTCGTACGGTGAAAGTAGAGAACCGACGCTCTTTTTCCTGGTAAGGAAGCATTCCATCTTAGTCCTCAGGGGTAGCCCAGCGTCCACTTACCATCAGGTGGACTGTGACCTCATTTAACATCCGTATTTTATATTAAAAAAAACATTACATATTAAATCTATTTTTATGTCACTGTTGTATACTTGTCTGATAAGTGCCTGACAAAATAATTTGCGCAACTATGATGACATTAATATTTAGGTTTAGTTGAAGTAGAACTAAATTATGTACATCAAAATATATGCGAACAATTTCGATTTCTGCGCTTTTTGATCCGACTTCAAAAAAGGAAGAGGCTCTCAATTCGACTGTATGTTAATTTTTTTAGAGTACCTTACTAATATTCATATCAATTTAAATTTCGCCAATTGTGGTCGTATTTTAATTGGACATACTTTAGAGGTACTTATTCCTCTCATTTACACCCCTGTGGGTATAAATTAAAGCAAGAAGTTTTTAATGTAACTATTTAGACGACTTGTCCGATCAAAAAGGGTATAAAATCAAACTTTTATTAAAAAGTAAAGGGCCGGATTTAAAACTAAGCAAGACAAATTAATTTCCACACAAAACCTTCTGAAGTTTTCATTCTTCTATAACTGCGAGTATGTCTTAGTATCTATATTCTATGATGTTAGTGCTTGGATAAATTGTATAAGTCTGATACTTTGTCCAAGGCTGTTAGCCTTCAAAACATGGTGATTATATACTCTTTGGCTTTTACAGCTTCATCTGGCACTATCACTATCTTTAACACACACATGCACACACACACACACACACACACACACACACACACACACACACACACACACACACACACACACACACACACACACACACATATATATATATATATATAGTGATAGTGCCCATAGATTATATATCTCTAATATATAATCTATGGGCATTCCGTCCGTATGTGGAAATTATTAATTTATTATTTCTAGTTCTTTGAAGTGGGTTTTTCATTTTTATTAGGTATAAGTTTAATTTTTCTCCTCTAAGTCAATCTCATAATATTATAGTAGAAGTAATGAATCAAAAAGTGTAATAATTATTGTGATTGCGTCTATGATATTTTTAATATAAATTTAAAGTTTGAAAGTAATAACATATTTAAAACAATAATAATAACTTCTTTTAACTCTCCATTGCATTAATTAGAAACAACTGTTGCCTCAATCCACCTAGCGTAGGAAGGCACACGTGTATTAATATTAGGATATCCTAGTTCACATTCTTCCATCCTCATGAACACGCCTACCACAACTCCATTATGCACTAAGGGACTACCGTGGTCACCCTGTAACAACACAAAAGGTAATTATTACAAACTCTTTCTGCATAATATGTCAAAAGTTTAGTTCTCTTTAACATTATTGAAAAATATTTTACAAAATATAATATGAACCTATTACTTCTTTTTTTTTTTAATGAAATCTATTTGAATAAATATAAACGTATCTTTGTTTGTCCCGTATGCGTCTCTATACTATTCATCGGATTACGATAAAACCTTGGTAATATGATGTTTGCGTGCCTACAAAGCTTTCTGATAAAAATTAAAACACATCATCATTAAGGTGGTATTTTACGATGGTACTGTGTGAGGTCGTGGCTCTTCCTTGCTGTAGCCAACCTATAATCTCCTCCTACCCCCGTGCTGTAACCATAATGTACCTCAACCACGTTAACTTCACTCATCTACACTTTTAAATTATTATTCTAGAATGAAAATAATAATTTTGTAGTGGCGGTGTTATGTGAATATCCACTACCACATATCATCCCGTGGCGTGGACGTCATAAGAGTCGACAGAGGGAAACAAAGCAGGAGATGAGCAGCATAGTTGTCCTAATAACGACTAAAAAAAACTGTGGTTGCCAACCCGCTTGCCTAGCGTGACAACTATGGCAAATATCCCCCACTATTGGGCAATCTATGGGGGAGACCTATGTATAGCAATAGTACTCTATATATATATACCCGTGGTAGCTCAAGGCCTAAGCGCTCGCTGTAAATTTCACAGAACGCGAGCAATCCGGATTCGGAAGTTGTTAATTGCAATTTCAAGTGCTGTTTTACTACGTGATCGACGGTGAAGGAAAAAATCGTGAGAAAACCTAGATGTCTGAGAAATTGAAAAAAAAAAACATTTCGAACACATGTGAAGTCCGCCATCACGTATTGGGACATTTAGTTTAGTCTATAATCCTCTTAGAAATGAGAGAACGCCTGAAGCTTGTACCCGGCGTTGGAACGTTTAAAATCTGTAATTTAACAACTTTAATTCTTATTTACCAAAAGTTATTAATATTTAGTAATATTTTTAATTTTTTGTGTGTAATATTAATTTTTACCTGACACTGTCCTCTGATGGCCTCATATGGTGGACCTGTGCATAGCATATTGTTTGTTACAGCGAAACCCAGGTCACTGTACCGGTTGGCACAAAACTGCTGGTCTGCTATCCACAATTGCATTTCACGGAGCCGTCCCGACGATAGAGCTTGCTTGAAATATCAAAAAAAAATATTTCAATTAAATTCAAACATGCTTTTATTGGGGTTTTATTTTTCTCGATTGCCCCACTGGTTTATGTTTTTCGGGTATTATGTATGTTTCTTTGCAATTTTTGTAGCCTTAACGGCGTGATGTGATGTGTGATATAACTCGTAACGATACCAATGTTACGCTTTTAAAACTTAACATTGGTATCGTACTTGGTGCTTATTTGAAACGTATTTTCTCGAACGCGTTAATTTATCTATCACTTTTAACAATATTTAGGGAAAAAATCCGATTGTAAGGGTGCTTTTAAGTGTAGTGATAAATATTGTTTATGGAATTCTTTTCAGAGAATAAACAAAAATACCTCGCAAAAAATAAAATAAAATGTAATTATTTTGGAAAACTTACATGGCAATACATGCAGCGCCGACGACGGTGTCGTTAGATTTAAAAAACTGGCTGAATTTTAAGCAAATTGTTGAAAAAAAAATATTTTAAATACCAATAACTTTTTATATTCGTTAATAATCAGATGTTTTAATTTTCGTACGTTCGTTGTAGCACGACTGGAAAATGACCACGCTCTCACAGAATACAGCGTAAAATACCTTAATGATGCTGGGTTTCTTATGGTAATTGTAGAGAACCGGTAAAACTTTCTGGTAACGTAGCATTCCATCTTAGTCCTCAGGGGTGACAACGTATCTAGATGGGTAGATCCAATTACCATCAGGTTTATTGTGTGCTCATTTATCACTCTATAAAACAAATCCATATCCACGAAGTATATAATGAAATTTATCTAATATGAACAATTTCACCGCAGTCAGGTTGTTTTTTAAAATTATAATTTTACTTCATACACTGAGAAGGGGTTAACTTAGTTTATGGAGTGTTTATTTAGTTAATTACAACTATAAATACATACTTACGACTTAAATATTTACTTACTGAACTCTCTCCCCATCCCAAACCCCAGACAGCTTGACTATTCGTAAGGGGGTAAGCGCCACCAGCAACATAAGCTGTCTCCACCAAACCCGGTACTAAGATTAAATTAATCGAGGTTCTAAGTACAGCGATGTCATTAATCCTCGTGGTGAGATTGAAGTCAGGGTGTCTATCGATTCTCCTGATCAAATAAATGGTACCGCCCGAGTTGCTGTCAGATGATCCGAGTCTTGCGCGCCACCAATTGGCTGGATGTTCCCTGAAAGCGATACACCTTTACCCGATATCTATATTCAAGAAACGATTCTTTCTCTCTTACGGTTCGTATTATATATTACGATATTATATAATATAATATCGTAATATAAATTAAATTTATATATATATATATATATATATATATATATATATATATATATATATAATTTATATTATCATTAATGACGTACATATAAAATTTTATTTAATACAATATTTTTGTTTGGGAACTTATACATAGTTTAAAGTTGTTTTATTTAAAGTAAATCTAATTTTATTATATACAATATTACAAACTATAATAATAATAATAAAAAAAAACTAAAACTAGAAACTTAAATTATCATATAGGATTCTGCAAAAATAAAACCATAAATATGGCCATTTTTGATTTTTTAAATATAGTAATGATGAATATTGACAAAAGGACACCGGTATGCGCGATCTACTGCGACATGACTCAGGCTTTCGATTATGTTGACCATGACATCCTACTCAGCAAATTATAAACCTATGGCATCAGAGGAAACGTATTAAATCTCATGGAATCCTATACTAAAAATAGAACACAATATACCGAAATTTTTAGAATAAACATTAACACAAAAAAAAGAAGAAACATTCAAATCAAACAAACAAATACTTAAATATGGTGTCCCACAAGGGAGTGTGTTGGGCTCCTTGTTGCTTATCATCTACATAAATGATTTACCAAGAATAACAAAACATCCAATATCGCTCTTTGCCGATGACAGTACGGTCACAATAAGTTCTATCAATAAGGATACATTTGAAACTGACATAAATAATACAATCAATTTAATAATCAACTTGTTAAATAATAATAATTTAAAAATAAATCTCCAAAAAACAAAAATTATGTACTTCCGTCAACGCTTAGCATCACCAAATATTAACATTAATTACCAAGGGACAGAAATCAACCAAGTAGACACAACAAAATTTCTAGGTGTAACTATTGATAAAAGTCTGAACTGGAAAGCGCACACAGAAGAACTAAACAAGAAAATTAGTTCTTCTGCTTATGCGCTCTATAAGCTCGCATCCGTCGTAAACACCGATGCGCTATTCACGGCTTACCACGGTTTTGTTGATTCCATCTTGAGGTTTGGCATCATATTCTGGGGAAATTCTACTAATAAGGAAATTATATTTAAGTCCCAAAAAAGGTGCATCAGGGCTATGTTTGGTCTTAAAATTACTGATAGCTGCAGACCATATTTTATTAAGTACAAAATTTTAAGCTTGCCCTCCTTATTTATATATGAAATAGCAAACTTCGTTCACAGTAACCCTAAATTGTTTAACAAACTATCAGACGTTACAATTCGCAATCACCGGGATAATAACAGGTTATGCGCAATTAGACCAAGAACAGCATTGATGCATAAAAGTATTTTCTGTCTGGCGCCAATAATATATAATAAAATCCCCAAAACCATCAGACAATTGTCTACTACACTTTTTAAGCCACATCTTAAAAAATATCTGATAGCCAAATGTTATTACAGCTTGCCTGATTTCTTAAATGATTGTTTATTTAAAGCTAAATATTAAATTGTGACATTTCTCTCATGTAATCTTAGGAGATGCCATTGAAATTGTTGCACATCTAGAACTAGGTCCGCAGGGTTAGTTTTTCATCTTGTATAATTAATAAAATACGAAGTATTATTTTTGTACGCCATAAATGGCAAAACATGTAGCTCGTTTTAAGTTTTTTTAACACCTTTATATTTTTTTACCTTTATCTTTATCTTTATCTTTATCATATAGTCCTACTCCCCGCGGTATCGTGCCAACAACGCTGGCTGCGTTTCCACGCTGAATGGCTATACTTAGCCTTTGAGCGAGAAAAGAACCAGCCCTCTTATCACCAGCAGCAACGACCAGCCGCGGATGGAGTTTCTTTAGGAACTTCACCGCACGTTAAGTTTAAGTTGTGCCAAAATAACAATAAAGTTATTAAAACGGCATTTTTATTTTTAAGTGGTTTTTTCTTGCACTTTCTGCACCAAAGCACAGAATAAATAATAGACCAAAGATTAAGCGGTGTCAACATGTATGTATACGTACGTGGAAGAGTCACGCTACTGTATCATGCTTGCACCAAACAATGGTTTGGCTCGATTGAGCAAGGACCATACATTTAAAGAATTTCAGCGTAAAATGGTGGCATAAAGCTGCTGTATTCCGTATACTGAGTGTAGAGAACACGATACCGTTTTAACTGACATCAAGGCATTCCATTTTAGTCTCTGGAGTAACAGCGCATTTGCATTTTCAGTTTAAATCGACGGTCGGTGAACTGTCTTTAGACCACAGTATCAAATTACTAGCAACCAAACTGTGTGCTCGTTTGTAAACTTATTTCTATTAAAAAGTATCAATTGCGGAAAAACACTCAATATATATACTTATTATACTCTTTGATCAATACTTACGTATTGTCGTCGTTGTAAAAGCACGACGCAGCGGATAAAATCGCCGAATTTGTTAAAATTGTGCCGCCGCATGCCTTATTGTAGTTACTACTTCCGAAGCTGCATAGAAGGGCGGTTGCAAATGGATATTTATCGATAGTGGTGAGGAACCCAGCAGTAGCACCATCTGTAAAGGTTTCAGAAAGTTTACTATGCCACACCTTGATTATTCTTTAATTGAGGTTAAAATGTAGGTTGTGGTAGTGGTGACGTGGTGATGGTTTATCGAAATGTATGTACGGCGGGAATAAAACTTAAAAAATATCTTTACTCTTAATACATTTGTTCGCATTACCTTTTTACAAATCTCTACATTTTTTCTATATTTTTTCATAATTACCCCTGGGAATGAGGTGATCGCTACCAAGCTGTTTTTGTGTTCTGTTGCTGTTTTCTGCTGTTAATTGTGTAACATATTAAATGATTTTAAACTTTACTTTTTAACCGAGTTCAAAAAAAAGTAGGTACCCAATTCGACTGTATTTTCTACCGACTGCAAACTGGAGGAGGTACTAAATTCGACTGTATGGTTTTGTTTTTTTTTTATGTGTTACCTCATAACTTTTTACTGGTTACTGTGGCATATAGAAATCTGCATTTATCCTCTCTTCCAAATTAAAATGCAGATGCCTTTTGGACTCAAGAGGACTAAGATGGAATGCCTCGTTTCCAGTAAAAAGATCTTATGGTGGAGGGTCATTTATTAGTTAAAGAACAGTAGTAGTATGAGGATCGTGTCGTAGGTATCGTAAGATGTGTTAGAGGTAAACAAACCGGGAGATGGGCAGTGACGTCTTCCTTTAACATAATAAAATTTTAAAAACTGTGGCTGCGACCGACCTACCGAGCACGGTAACTATTAAAATATTTCCTTATATAGCAAATCTATGGGCAGGCCTTTGATCAGCAGTGGACTTTGAATGGCTGCAATTAATGATTAAATGAATGAATGAAAATTATAAGTCGGCACACATACATATGTATACGTGTATGTGGCGGTTTAAGAATATCCACTGCATCATATCGTCCAATGGACGCCATAAAAAACTGAAACAGGAGTTTGGCAGCATCTTCCTTATAACAACTTCAAATTGTAAATGCCAACCCACCTACATAATGCATGCCTTAAGCGCAAAGCGCGTAGATATGTTTACTAGCGCGTAAAAATCAAGATTCCAAGGTTTTGTCGCATAAAATCGTATCTAACAATCATATTGCACACATAAATGATATAAAAACATTGTCAGAAAGATAAATGATTGTTGAACTTATAAATATTTTCTTTAAATCGATTAATTGCTATTTTTTACATAAAAAAGTGGTTTTAGTGGCTTATGATGTAGATTTATCAAGTCCGCATGGAGTGGTAAACACGATGACTTTTGAAAATATCAATTGTTTAACTCAATTTATTTTTTAATCTCTTCATCTATCACGTGGGAAACCATGGAATGTAAATGGCAGTATTAATTTTGTTTTGTTTAGTTATAATTATATTTTTTTCGGCTGCGAAATGTCGAAATTTTCGGTGTTTTAGTAGCCTTGTATTAATTTATTTTACTAAATAGATTGCCTCAGTGCCTCACTCACTCATTTGTCATTTCGGCGTCAACCGGCGTCGTGAGTGGATACTGTATCGATTGTTTGCAGCGGCTCAAAAACATCACTGTACAAATACAATATATTCGAATAACCAAATTTCATACATACTTGATTATTATTATAAGCACAGAATAAATAATTGTAGTACGTACTAAAAGTAAGTAGTATTTAAGTATATTCATACTTAAATACGTCTTGGACTTTTTGAATTTTGCAAACTTTTTTTAAATTGAAGTTTGACATAAAATTATCGAAACATTGGAAGTATAATAAGGTTATTAGTGAAAACTTGTGTGTATTTATAATTAAAAAAAATCCGTAAAGTCATGTTATACATATTTTTTAATGCGTTTAAGGCATGCACATACAATATGTTTATTGTTTCAACTGGGGGTATGGGTATGGGGGAGGCATATATGCGGTAGTGGACTTTTATAGGCTGTAATGGAATATTTGTATGACAAACGACAATTTGGCGGCTCCGTGGCGCAGTGGCTTAGCAATAAGTTGCAGCACCAAGGGCCGCGGGTTCGAATCCCGCACGAAGCAAGTATTTGTATGGCCTACAAATAATTGTTCCGGGTTTAGATGTTTGTCCTTGTGAACATTATGTATGTAAACTGCCCCCACGATACAGGAGAACTAACCACGATACAGGAGAAAATCCTAGTGTGGATGTAACGTTTTTACTCACAAAAAAAAAAACAAGGCAACAGGAAATAACGGCCGGAGCACGAAACGCTGCTGATATTTTCAAATTAATTCCAAATTGCAGTTCGATTAAATCGATTTGTAATATCAAGATTTTGTTAACACATTTAGTAACAATTAAATTTTTAACTTCCTAATAGTTTTATAATTGCTTTTTGCCTTTTGTCACATTTAGAGCTAGTAAAAACGTAGGTATTTAAAATTATTTGCTCATATCTCAAATTATAGAATCAATTATCTGAAGCTTATATTTATAACGGTAATGTGTTTGAACTACTTAAACTTTTATTATTATATGCAAAGGCAATCTTATTAAAAAGGCGTACTAAAATATTATAATAAATGAAAAAATACTTTGATGTGGTAGAGCTACGCAGCACCTGTATGTATTATGGTTGGTTTGGCTTGACCGGGGAAGTACCACGCTAACGTTATTAGAATATAATCTTTGACTTAAAATTAATGCCATATATGGTCTAAGTACTACTAAGTAATTTTTAAAATATCCATTTTTTTTTAATAAAATTGAGTGAGTCAAACGAGCACATGACCTACGTGATAGATAGATATGTGGCTGCTGTAGCCCATAGAAGCCCACGTGATGGCATGTGGTGCTGTGGCCCATAGACATCTACATATACCCTCGATTAAGAATCAAAATGCAGCTGCGTTGTCGACTATGAGGACTAAGATGGAAGCCCTTGTTTCCAGTAAAAATGGTCTCCAGTTCTCTACACTCACGTTACCAAGTACAGCAGCATTAAGCTGCTATTTTACGCTAGTATTCTATAAGAGCATAGTTCTTTCCCGGTCAAGGCTACCTATTCATGCTGCAACAATAGTACAGCTGCAGCGTGGCTCTCCTACGTCAAAAAATTATTCATCCATTTTATAGTAGATATATATATAGATATATAAGATTTTCTTAATATTTTTTTTTATTTTATGACTGTAATAGGGAAAAGTTCAAGTAGTTCAAACACATGAACGAATCAGTTTAAATACGAGCCTGTATAATTAATTAATTTGACGTGGTAGAATGCAATACTAAGTAATTAAAAAATACGACTGCAGTTTGAACAACCCCCACATTCAACATAGAGTATTTTAACCACTTACCTTTGATAATTGTAGTTAAGCACACTAAAGTTATAACAACACAGACTTTCATTTTGAAGTGGCACTTCGTTGGTTAGTTGTAAAATGTCTTGGTTTAAGTACCTTATCGTTCTTCTAATCAATTATCAATGAAATAGTGGAGGTAATAAAATAATGAACCAGCGATATCTACCTAATCGATCAATATGTTTCACGTGTGATGTTACTACTACATATTTGTTAATCAATTTTATTTCGTCTTGTTGTCGAACAGAATCCTTCAGCCATCATCTCACCTCACCTCACCTGTGGTACCTTAATAGCTGACTATCGAAAACACCAGGAAGGTCACATTCTCCTATAGAAGGAATTATGTCTTCATCAGTCTGTAAGTGTCTTCTGCTGGACATATACGTCTGTCGTTGTAGTCCGGGTATTTTGCGGAGATGAGATGTACGGAGAAGTTTTAAACCAAAACCTGCGAAAGTTTTTAAGGCTTGGAAAAGATCTATGACAGAGTGGATAGAGTTCCTTTATGTCAAATGCTAACCTCGTTTGCGCTTCTTAGGGACTCTACTGCTTGTGTCAGGATTAACGGCGCCCACATCGATTGGTTTTGCACCCATAAAGATGTCAGGTAGGGTTGTGAGAGTTATGTGAATTCTTTAAAAGTTGAAGAGTGTGGGTTAAGCATGGGTGAGTGAGTGAGTCGCCGGTGGCGGAGTTTCAAATAATGTGGTGAAATGTGAAATGTCACATGTAACAATAACTAACTTCAATATACATATAATTTATTGTTGATTCTTTTTTAAACCGCATGACCGATTTCGATAAAATTTAAATGAGACCCCCTGGAAAGAAAAAAATACATCCTTCGAAACAAAAAAAAATTCGAAATCGGTTCAGGGGTCTTCTAGTAATCGGTGAACATACATAAAAAAAACAAAGGTTCCAGCGAATTGCAAACCTCCTCCTTTTGAAAGTCGGTTGAGAAATGGGAATGAAAGTAAACGCAAAAAAAGTTATGTTTTTTGAAAGGGAAGAAAGTAATACGAAATATGTGAAAATAAGAATAGAAGGGAAGTTGGTTGAGCAAGTGGATAAGTTTGTGTAATTAGGATGTGTGTTGGATGGTAGACATGACAAAGATGTGAAATATTGTGTGGTAAAAACAGTGTGTTTTAATAGTACTAGAGCCACGCGGCAGCCCCCCCCCCCCCCGCCCATCAACACGCTAGCGGAATTAAATATAAGACTACCCCAGGAGGGTACCAGCACCCCTGGAGAATCCCTCGATGAGCATTCACGACCAAGCAACTCCACTCCTCTCTGGGTATTCAACTTCAGCTCAAGATAAATACTGCAATAAGACCAAGGCGACCCCTGCCACGCTATCCGTGAATTTCTGCAACATAAGGGGACTTCACTTTCTGACCGAGATGCAGGTGTCCTCTCCGGCTGATACTTCGTATCTCTCCTACCCGGGATACAAATTGGAACACAACTTTGTGACTCGGGCTGGAGTTTACTTATATGTCAGAGAGGACATCTGTTCTCGACGCCTCGGCAGGCTTGAAGTTTCGGACCTGTCACTGACCTGACCACATCTAAATGGCTACAGATTCCTTGCAGGTCCCATCCACATAGATCGTGATCCTTGGCGATTTTAACGCCCACCACGCCGAATGGCTCGGTTCACGTTTAACCGATCATGTGGGAAGACCTGTTCATGATTTTGCCTTGGAATATGGTCTTACAGAACTGGGTACTTCGCCTACGCGGATTCCAGATGTGGAGGATCATGCACCTTCCCTGTTGGGCCTTTTGCTGACATCTCATCCAGACATATATCAGGTCTCCGTCAACGCCCCTCTTGGCTCCTCGGCCCATTATCTAGTCCGGAGTGTGGTGCCGCTCACGCTGAAATCGCGGTTGCTTTCTGCAGGCTGCCGCCGTGTTGAGTCGGCCGATTGAGATGGGATGCGATCTTTCTTTGCATTCTACCCTTGGGGACAGGTTTGCTTCTCACCGCACGATCCCAAAGTTGTTGCTAATTCTGTTGCTGATGTGGTACTTCAGGGTATGGAAATTTTTATTCCTTCTTCTGTGGTGCCCATCGAAGGTAGATCTCAGCCATGATTTGGTCGCTCCGGTAAAATAGGATCACGCTATAAGCAGGAGTGCTACCGGGCCTGGGCTGACGCATCAACGTCCCGAGATGTAAACACCAGCGCCCTTAAAAATAAGTATAATTCCACCTCCAGGTCCTTTAAAAGCGTTATTGCCAAGGCAAAGTCAGAGCACATAGGCAGAATTGGCGAGAAACTAGTTCGCCTTCCTTCGGAAACCCGTGCATTCTGGTCTCTCGCCAAGGCCAAGGCTATCCAAGGGAACTTCTGTCAGCCATCTCTTCCATCTCTGCACAGGGAGAACGACTCACTGGCCCATGCCGCAAAGGATAAAGCCGATCTGCTAGGCTCTTTCTTTGCTAACTCGACACTCAATGACGGGGGGAACACAACGGCGACAATTCCGCGGTGTAAGTGCTCCATGCCGGATGTGCGGTTCTCCTCTTGGACATCCACAAGTCGAGTGGGCCTGATGGAATCCCCCCAATTATGCTGAGGACGTGTGCTCCTGAGTTGGCACCGATTCTAACGCGTCTTTTCCGATACTCCTACTCATGGATTTTTTTTTGGAAGACTGCTTTTGTCCACCCGATCCCTAAAAAAGGCGACCGCTCATCCAGTCTAACTACAGGCCTATCGCCATCACCTCTTTGTTCTCTAAAATAATGAAATCCATTATAAACTGCCAGCTCAAGCATCACCAGCTGATTAGTGACCGCCAATACTAATGGTTTTCGTCGGGGTCGGAGTTGGTGATCTTCTGGTCTACCTGACTCATAGAAGGGCGGAGGTAGTAGAGTCCAATGGGGAGGCATTGGCCGTTAGTTTGGACATTGTGAAGGCGTTCGATCGGGTCTGGCACAAATCACTTCTTTCGAAGCTCCCTTCCTATGGGCTTCTCGAGAAATTGTGCAATTGGATCACCAGCTTTTTTGCAGATCGGAGCATCAAGGTCGTTGTAGATGGCGCATGCTCCAACTACAAGCTTATTAATGCTGGTGTTCCACAAGACTACGTGCTATCACCAACGCTGTTTCTTCTGTATATGAATAATAACATAACGGGCAACATTCATTGCTATGCGAATGACAGCACTAGTGATGCTCTATACACCGGCCGTGCCAATATTTCTCGGGGAAATGTCACCGAGTACCGGAACAAACTTGTGTCTGAAGTCGAGTCTTTGCTGAACAAAGTTTCGGATTGGGGCGACTAAATCTAGTCCAGTTTAATCCTCAGAAGACACAAGTTTGCGCTTTTACCGCTAAAAAGAACCCCTTTGTCGTATCTCCTCAGTTTCAAGGCACTTCTCTTGTTGCCTCAGCCAGTATCGGAATCCTCGGCGTCGACATATCGAGTGACCTGCAGTTTCATGGTCACTTGGAAGAGAAGGCCAATTTGGCCTCTAAAAAGCTTGGCGTGCTCATCAGGGTGGGGCAGTATTTTATGCCGGCACACCGCCTGCAACTTTACAAGGCGCAGGTTCGGCCTCACATGGAATACTGTTCCCATCTCTGGGCTGGGGCTCCCCAGTGTCAGCTACTTCCATTTGACCGCATTCAGAGCAGAGCGGCTCGAATCGTCGATGACCGAGTCTTTACCGATCGGCTCGTTGTGTGCTCTGAGGAATTGATTGGATTAATCCCAGCCGCCAAATTTCACGAACGTCCATCGCGGCAAAACTCCCGATACCATCCACACCATCTGGATGCTTGGCAGTCTACCACTGTACTTTTCACTAGGAGTTTTCTTCCGCGTACGACTTCTCTGTGGAATAGTTTACCACCGGCAAATTTTCCGCAACGATACGACTTAGGGACCTTCAAGAAAATAGCTTACTTCTTTTTAAAAAGCCGGCAACGCACGTGCAATACCCCTAGTGATGCAATTGTTAATGGGCGGCGGTAGTCATTTACTATCAGGTGAGTCATATGCTCGTTTGCCCCCTCTCCTATCAAAATAAATAAAAGAAAACTGTGGTTTGCTGGATTTTGCGACCAGGGTTAAGAAAAGGAATGCTTCGGAGGCTTGGAATATAAGGAATAAAAGAGGAAAAGTGACAAAGCAAATTTATCCTGCAGAAGTAAGTAGCAGAGTTGGCAAGGGATGCCCTACGAGGGCACACTGAAATGATCGGGAATAGAATATTTCGGATTGAGTTACAAACAAACCTTTTCTAGAATGTGAATACTGGCCTCTTAAAATCTTAATGACGTTAAATCAATTAAAAAAATGTTTAAAAACTAAAACTATGTTGGTTTAAATTTGACATGTCGTTAACAGTGTCTGTAATATATAATATACTCTGTGGTTAACAGAAATGGAGCACACGCGTGAACATTTCCGTGCCATATTTTATCACAATTTTCGTCGCGGCTTATCTCAAGATAAATGTCTCAACGAACTTGTTTCGATTTATGATGTTGAAGCACCGAATCAAACGACAATGCCGAGTTCCGACGCGGTCGTGTGTTGCTCAGCACTGTTTCTTCTGCAGGTCGACCAAGAACAGCGGTCATGCCTGAAAACATCGCAGCTGTGCGAACTATTATATTAGATGACCGTCATATGACATACGAGCAGATTCGGGCTGTTATCAGTGTTGGAATGATTGTAATTTAGTCGATATTACATATTGAGTTGTGTGTAAGAAAGCTGGTTTTCCGCTGGGTTCCCCACAATTTTTCCGAAGAGCAAAAGGTGAATCTGAATGAAAACATCAGTCAGCAGTTTGGGTCTTCGAAGACGAGGTCAAACTAACGAAAGTGGTTCGCTCCCGCAGCGTGTCAAAGAAAATGGTCGCTACGTTTGTCTCGAAAAAGGGGCATGTTGCTACAATTCCTTTACTGAAATGCATAACGGTTACCGCTGAGTGATATAGTTATCACGGTTTGTTTGCCGGAAATGATATCCGAACTCCGAAAAAATAACCCGAAGCGTCGCCTCATCTTACATCACGATAATGCGAGCTCCCATACGGCTCGAAAGACAAATTATTTTTTGAGGCAGGAAAACATTGAGCTGATGAGCCATCCTCCGTACAGGCCTGACCTGAGCCCAAACGATTTCTTTTCATTCTCTAGAATGAAAGATTTATTACGCGGTCAACGGTTTGAAGACCAAGAAGCAGCTAAGCGTACAAATCAGCCATTTTGTCAACATCAACTTCAGACTGGAATTACTGTTTTAATGATTGGTTTGCACGAATGGAAAAGTGCATTAAGTTGAACGGAGAATACTTCGAAAAACAATATACAATTTAGCTATATCGTGTATGTGGTTTTTCTTATTCCCGATCATTTCAGTGTGCCCTCGTATATGGAAGTTTATCGACCAAATTGGCGATATATTGACGAAAGTGCATGTATGCATAGATACGAGTATATGGATTGAGAGAAGCTAGGGAGGTATGCTTGAGGTGTAATTCGTGAGAGTTTATGTATACACATATATGTGTATGTTCATTAAATAGCTCTGAATTGTATATAGTCTAAAATTATAGAAAGTTTCAGACGCATCTTTTATTCTACAAAACATAATATTATAAGATCATGTATTTTGTTCTGAAAAACAGAATGAAATGTCATGTCAAAATTTTTCACTGTCAAAAGCTACGTATATTTATATTATTTTATTTTGTTATTTGGAGGCCAATTCTGGCTTACAAATTTCAACAAAAAGATCAGAAAATATATAAGAGAGTTGTTATAATAATAATTTTTTGATTTCAGACATAATACTAATTAATAAAGAAAAATATTTCTGCTGCGCCGTTGACAACTGTCAAAGCGTAACAACTATACATACAATGTTTATCAATATGGAATAAATCCAGGGAAGTAATGTAATAATATTTCATTTATAGAGTAAAGTGCTTTTATTTAGGCCGTAAATGATTGTTTCAGGGAAAGATGCGGGGTACAGCACATTTCAAGTTAATATGAATATGTAATATAAAGACTTTTGAGTGTTGTAGAGATCTGTTTAGATTTTTTAATGAATATCTCTGCTCCTCTACATTCACAGCCGGATTTCCTACAGTGTCAAAATTGTGCTGACGGTAGGCTGTTTAAAGGTAAAAGGGGATTAAATATACATATTAAACGATGCCATAGTAAAAGTATTTCGGCTTCACAGCCTGCCGTAGAAATTCATAACTTTATTAGCAATTCCTCTAATGACACAAATGTTTCCCTTTTTTCGGAGCAAATTTACAATTATTATCGTAATGTACCAGTGGTTAAAAGAATTCCTAGAGGTGCGAGGATGCAGCTTGCTAAAGCATTGTCATGCACTATTCAAAATTGTTTCGCTAATAGTGAAAATAGTTGGCAAAAATTATTTACTTTCGCGTATTCTCATTTTCATTTTGATAAAACAATAAATAAATCAATTACGTCTCAACTAAAAGAGACATCTTTTCAAAATTTAGATTACTCAATGAATACTCATTTATCTCGACCACGTCCTAAATTTGATTTAAAAAAAGTAGTTGAGTCGAAAGTAATGGATGGCGACTTAAAAAATGCATCCCGTATTTTATTCTCAGACGACATCCTGGCTCCTCGTAATGTCGAAACTCTTGAAAGCCTTCGTCAAAAGCATCCTTCGGTCAAACCGTCTCAGGGTTTACCGCTGCCTCCCAAGACATCTATGCAACCTTTACAAATTTCGGAAAAAGACACTTTAGAAGCAATTATGTCATTTTCGAATGGCTCTGCTGGCGGCATTGACGGAATTACGCCTCAACATCTTAAAGATCTTGTAAGCGCTTCTGCCGGTGACGCCGGCGGAGTACTTCTTAAAGACATTACAAAATTATGTAACTTTATGCTTTCTGGTAATGTTAATCCAAATTTCATTCCATTCTTATATGGGGCAAGATTATGTGCCTTCAAAAAAAAGGATAACGGTATCCGTCCTATTGCCGTTGGTTCCACATTTCGACGCTTAACTTCAAAATTAGCTTGCAGGTACATAATCTCTAACCTTAAGACCAAATTTCAGCCTACTCAACTAGGCTTTGGCACTAGAGGTGGCTGTGAGGCGGCGGTACATTCAGTGCGTACATTTTTAACAAACTCTGATGCAGATGTTCTTGTGAAGGTTGACCTAAGGAATGCTTTTAACTCTATCGATAGGGTAACCTTGCTGAAAGAAGTGGCTAACAATACCCCCGAAATTTATCATTACGTTTGGCAATGTTATAGTCAAAATACTAACTTGTTTTACGAAAACCATGTTATCGATTCTGCTGTTGGTGTTCAGCAGGGTGACCCTCTGGGTCCTGCACTTTTCAGTTTGGGAATTCAACCCATTATTTCAAATTTGAAATCCAAGCTGAATGTCTGGTACCTAGACGACGGTACACTGGGAGGTAGAGCAGATGACGTCCTCAGCGATCTTACTCATATTTTTCGAAATTTTAAAAATATTGGCCTTGAACCAAATAGCAATAAATGTGAAATATTTTTTTCCAATAATTTATCTACTTCTCATAGAGACACTTTAATTCAAAATTTTAATAATATTTGTCCAGGAATAAAAACTGTCAATACGGAATCACTTTACCTGCTAGGTGCCCCGTTGTTTTTCGATAGTATTAAACCTGTTTTAAAAACAAAATTTGATCAGTTTTTAAACCACGTTGATAAATTGTATAAATTAAACCCCCACATAGCTCTTACTATTTTAAAATATTGTCTTCTTGTACCTAGATTTACATACTTACTCCGCTCGAGTCCAGTCTGGAAATGTTCGGATATTTTACAAGATATTGATAATAATCTTAAAATTGCTATAGAAAAAATTCTAAATTTAACTTTAAATACAACAGCCTGGACTCAAGCTACTTTACCTATAAAATTTGGTGGCATTGGTGTGAGAAATCTTTCTAGCGTTGCATTGCCTGCTTTCCTTGCTTCCGTGCATAGTGTCAGTGACTTATGTAACATAATTTTAAATAATAAAGTAGACCTATGCTTTGCTACGGAGGCAGGGCAGACATGGCAAACGCTCTGTCCTGGTGAAAATATTCCACTGGAAGTTAACCAACAAAAACAGTGGGATATTCCGTTGGTACAGGGCGTGCAGAAGGATTTGTTTCATAATTTCCATAGTGACCAAGATAAGGCACGCCTTCTAGCTGTTTCGACTAAGGAATCTAGTCACTGGTTACACGCTTTACCATCAAGTAATCTCGGCACATTACTTGATAGGGAAAGCTTGCGTATTGCCGTAGGAATCCGACTAGGAGCAGCGATTTGTCAACCCCATCAATGCCCCTGTGGTAACAGCGTCGACAAGTTTGGGCTCCACGGACTTTCATGTAAGAAAAGCGCTGGTAGGTTTTCACGACACAGTTCTTTGAACGATGTCATCCGAAGGGCTCTTGCCTCTATAAATGTTCCCTCGGTTTTAGAGCCTTGTGGAATATTTAGAGACGATGGCAAGAGACCCGACGGTATGACATTGGTCCCTTGGGAGAGAGGTAAAGCCCTAGTGTGGGATGCTACTTGCGTAGACACTCTGGCGGCCTCTCATCTCAGGGGTACCTCGTTTAAAGCCGGGGCGGCATCAGAGGCAGCTGAACTGAGTAAGTGGCGCAAATATGAGTCTCTGAGAGATGACTACATATTTGTGCCATTTGCTGTAGAGACTATCGGTCCGTGGGGTCCACGTGCGGTGAAGTTCCTAAAGGAACTCCATCCGCGGCTGGTCGTTACTGCTGGTGATAAGAGGGCTGGTTCTTTCCTCGCTCAAAGGCTAAGTATAGCCATTCAGCGGGGAAACGCAGCCAGCGTTCTTGGCACGATACCGCGGGGAGTAGGACTATATGATAATTAAGTTTCTAGTTTTAGTTTTTCTTTTTTATTATCGTAGTTTTTAATATTGTAGATAAAATTAAGTATTATGTAAAATTGTAAATAAACTTTATCTTAATGAATTAGATTAAGGTAAATTGTTAATTTCAAGAAATCGGAACAGTCAGTCATACATAATGCGTTGATCCTTGAACAGTAGAGATTTAGTGTTTTATTCCATTAGATTTCTAATTTATATGGCCGGATATTGTAGAGGCAAGCTGTATGTATGCCGCTCTTTGGATTAGTTTATCGATTGAGATGACTCAAGGTTTATACTTTAACTTCTGTATATGGCTATACATTGTGAAAATTTCATCTAAATCTTTTAATTATGTAGCTGTATAAACAATACAATAAATTATTTGAGGTAGTTAAATTATAACTACTTTTGTAAGAATAAATATCTTAACGCAGATAATTTGAAAGGGACGAAGAGATAACGAAGTGTGAAATATGGGTAAATCAGGAATGTCTAGAACAGGTAAATGAAATTGTATACTTGGGGAGTGCTTTTAGCCGGGATGGAAGATGTGATTTAGATGTGGACAGGCGTGTCGCTGCCGGGAACAAAGTCAATGGTGCCCTGACTGCGTTAGTCAAAAGGCAAGGCGTAGCGAAGAGTGCACGCCTTGCAATACATAACGCAGTGTTGGTACCGACTTTGTTATATGGCAGCGAAACCTGGGTATGCCAGAAGAAGCATAAAAGTAAGTTGAATGCAGTGGAGATGCGATCTCTTCGTAAAATGTGCGGCGTTACTATGGCCGACCGAAAGCGAAACGAAGAGATTCGCAATATGGCAGGTTTGAAAGATGACCTTATCACAAAAATTGATAAGGGCGTGCTTCGGTGGTTTGGGCACGTTGAGCGAATGAGTGAAGACCGAATGGTGAAGAAAATATATAGCGCGAAAGTTAATATTAAAAGGTGTCGAGGTAGACCTAGACTAACTTTCGAAGACCATGTGAGCAAATTGCTCGAAGAGGGTAGGGTCAAGAGTACTCGGATACCTAGACGTGCATGCATGAAGAAGATAATGAATCTGAAAGAAGCGAAAGAGGTTTGTAAGGATCGTGACACTTGGCGATCTGTTCTCTCTGGCTACCCCGTTAGGGATTGTGCGTGAAGATAAGTTAGTAAGTAACGCAGATAATTATTGAAGCACATTTATAAATTATATATGTTATATAAAGTTGGCACAAAATTACTTCGTGTATATCTATCTGCTCGCTATCGAACTTTAATATAATGGACTTCCGCAAAGTAACGCCTGATTCTATTAATTAAATTATATATACCTAGTCAGGTCATAAATTCCGTCACATGTTTAATATAAAATAATTGAAACAAATTTATTCATTATGTAACCATTTATATACCAAAATGAACTTAACAAAACATAGATTCTTATGACACTAAAGTTTATTCAAAATGACCTCCGTGATTTTGAATACAGGCCTTAAATCTGTGCGGCCAGTCGTCTATCGCAGCACGAACGAGGTCCATGTCAATATCGGCAGCTGCCTTAATCAAGGATGTCTTGAGTGACTCCAAATTGGGATGAGGCTTTGAGCACGCCTTTTCCTCCAAGTGTTGCCATATCTTGTAATCTAACGGATTCAAATCTGGACTGGAGGAGGGCCAGTCTTCGTGCCGGATGAAGTCGATTTCACGCGCCGCCAGCCAGTCTTGTGTGCTCTTCGCTCTATGAGCTGGCGCCGAATCTTGTTGGAATACCCAGTGCCTGTTATTGAACATGGTATGAGAAACAGGTTCCACAAGGTCCGTCAGGACTGTATTTTGATACACAACTGCATTCGTTTTTACACCTTTCTCACAAAAATGTACCTCCGTTAAGCACCAATAAGAAACTCCCAACCATACCATGAGCGAGGATGGAAAATAACCTCGTTGGACACGCGGAATACGGTTGCTCGCTTCTTCACTACTGTGTGCGTACACCTTATCATTTTGTTTGTTGTAGCTCTTATCTATCTTATCAATGGCATCGCTGGCTACACTAACAAACTTATATCTAAATAGTGTTCTACTCAAAAAAGGGGAGATTTCTCGGCGGGCTAGGCGTCACAGAGTACATTGTATATTATAGTCGTAGGTGTATAACCCAGAAGCGGCCAGCGCTCCGTGTAATAGTACAAAGCACGTCTGTATCATACAACTTTATAATTTGTGGTCTGTATACCTATTATACCGGAGTACTTCGGAATCTACGATAGCGTCACATGAGTAAAGAAACGATCAGAGGGGAAGCTACATACAAACGGCTCCCTGCCAGTACACCCATACATAGCGCAGCGACGTGTGCGTGAGCTCTCACCGACAGGTTCACCGACGCTCCGTCGGGGTACAAACCGGTTTGCGCCGGCTCAGTCAGAGTATCCATGAAAGGGCTGTTAGTCGTGCGCATTTAAATAAATAGACCAACAATATTTCGAAATTTTATACATCAATTAATTTATTAAGTTTTTATTTGCAACTATTAAATAATTTGATTTAAGTATTTTAATTAAAATAATGAAGAATTAAGTTATTATATATTTATATATGTAAATAATAAGTGTTCTGTTTAAGCAAAAATGCCTAATAGTTGTACAGTATGCATGAATAATTCTAGAGAAAATAAGGATATTTCCTTTTTTGTACCCGAGAGATCAAGTGAAGTAAGTAACTTTTTGTATTATCTATAAAAATAAATAAAATTGAAGTGTCTGTTTGTAATGTCAAAATAACAGCGTTTAACTAAATGCATATGAAACACACAATTTTTTAAATTTTTCTCTGTATGTCTGTTTGTTCCGGCTAATCTCCGAAACGGCTGGACCGATTTCGACGGGACTTTCACTGGCAGATAGCTGATGTTATAAGGAGTAACTTAGGCTGCTTGTGTTTTAGAAGAGAATTAGGGTTTCGCGCAACATAACCTAAATTATTCGCGGGCGAAGTCGGGGGGAACAGCTAGTATACAATAAAACTATGTAATAACATTGATAGGTAAGTGAGAATGTGTTAGACAGGTATGTCGCCGAGTGATGAAGTCGGTCTCACCTACTTGAAACGTTAGTCAGTGTAACTTTGCCAGTGCCGTAGATGGCAGGATATCCTACGTAGTAAGGCTAAATGTGTGATTTTATCCACCCACTTTACTATTGAGGTAGGTTGCTTCCTGGGGAAGGATATTAGCTACTTTTTGCGAGTCGCGACCCCAGGCGTAAATACCACTGCGTTATGGTTGGAATACAATCGCCAGACATTGGTGGTGGTGGTGGGATTGGTGTTGGTGGAAATGGTGCTTGTGTTGGTGGATAGGCTTGTTGATTGGGTCAGTGGTGGTGGAGGTGATAGTATCGTAGGTGGTGGTAGTAGGCAGTGGACCAACAGTGGCATCATCAACACCACCACGATCACCACCATTACTATCACCACCACCACCACCACCACCGCCGTAACCCACGACCACCATCTCAGCCATTACTACCACCACCACCATTTACACTTAAACTCTTAATTTCGAAAAATCAATAGATTTGTTGTTACATTAATATAAGTTATAATTAATACAGATGTTCTCTTATGCTTACAATACTTTTATTTTTTCCTTAAATTTTTCACATGCATCATGTGACAACCCTATCAGAATAGGTATACATTTTCGACGTTGATAAGAAGCTTCCCCTCTGGTCCTTACTCTTTACTCTGTGATAGCGTCATTAAGGCTTTGGTTCGTTTCTCATTTGAAGCGACGATAGCGCCGCCACAGGTTTAAAGTTTAAATCTGTGACGTGTACATTGTTAACTAATTTTAGAACTGGATGTAAGTATTTGTAAAGGCCGCACTAAAAATCTATGACTCCATCGTTTATATATCCAAACTTTTACCTACAACCCGAAGCAATGAAATAAAACTCAGAAAAGATATAACTGTACTTTAATATAATTATATTGTATTCTATATATCACCGCGTATTTGAATAAATTTTTATTACAATAACAAGAATTTCAAAAATAACAGTGTGTTAATTTAATGTAAAACATGTTTCCTAAGCCGACATGGGCGTGTTTCTCTCAGGTACGCTTTGTTCAACAATAATCTTCTTGCTGAAGCTGCGACGGAAGCTGTCTCGGATGGATGACGCTCTCGCGTAAGTCCAGGTCCGGTTTTTCTTGGGTCCGACAAGGATTCCGGTCATGATGAGCGACATACCGATGATGAGAATCATTAACCAAGTTATAGGAAAGCGGTCTGGAAATCAAAATGTGTTTTGGGAATTATTTTAATCAAAACAACACAAGGGATGATTTTTATCGCAATATCTTGATTCGCGCTTAATAATAATAATAATAATAAATAAATAATAATAAAAAGGCGTAGGGAAGTGACGACCCCATCGCCCGCTGACGTAACAGTTAAGTGACAAAACTGCTATGTCAGCGCAGTCAGTCAGTGCCTTGCCAAGAGGTGTGAGCGCCGTGCCTCGGCAGTATTGAGGGTGCAAAGGCCCGTTTGTGCTTACGGCCACACTATTAAACGGTGCCGGGTCTGGGTGTCTCCCGTTAATTGACGCCTAATTTAATGGATGATGGAAAATAATAGAACGCGCATAGGGCCGCTGCCTGGTGGTCGCCGGGGCGCGTCTGGAGCTGGCGCTGGACGTGACAGCATGCGAGCCGCCAGCCGAGCGCGAGGTGCTGCACGACCACCTAGCAGCCCCTTAGCGTCCATCATCCCCACCAGACGGCTTGGTGTCGGCGGGGTCCTCTCGGACTCGGCAAGCGGCACCCGCCGCTGGTGGAGTACGCCGCATGCGTTGGGCAAAACATATGAACATAAACGCATTGCGGGCGTACTATAGGGCGAAAGGGGAAGAAACTGGAGGGATATTGGGCTCGGATGCATCGCTTTTTTTGCTGAGCTTGAGCCGTCAGTTCCCGTCACGGAGCAAAACTTGGCAGACCGAGTTCGGTACATCATACGCTCGAAAATATTTGATGATGCCGAACTCGAACGACTACGACGTGAGGCTATTCCCTCATCGAATGAACCGGCTATAGCTGGGGATGTGGCTCTTCAGGCCACAGACCAGCAGCCACATATAGAGGGCGCCATGGATCTCCCCGCTCTGGTTGATTCAGGCGATGATGGAATGGTCACCCAAGAACTAGAGCAGATGAGTAGTAAATTGGAGGAGGCGATTGTGGAAACGCGCAGTACGCCTCTCGAAAATCGACCGCGACTCCCGCGCATACCCCTAAGCAAGCGGAATCGGGCTGTCGTGAGGGCTCTCAACCCAATGCTGGTGACCTATTTGGAAGCCAGCCGGGACCTTTGCGAGACGGACTCAATTCTTTTTGGCGCCGCACTGGCAGTTTGCCGTATTGTTGGCGCCAAACTTCCCACGGCTGGACGCGCTACTAGACAAAGTAGCGCCATCCCAGTCTGGAGAATAAGGATTGAGGACCGTATCGTAAAGGCAAGGGCCCGCATCGGCAGGCTGATAAGCGTCAGGTCGGGCAATAATAGGCCGAGAATTGTGCGCACCGTCAGAATGGCGTTTGCTGGGACAAATATCAGTTTGTCCCAGCCGGATATAACGCAAAAACTGACGGAGCGCATAGACGACCTGAAGCAGAGAATTGCTGCTTGGGGGAAGTGGATTCGGCGATATACCGAGAGGTCGACACGGTTCAACCAGTATCGTCTCTTTCAGAGTGATCAGAAGAGGCTCTATGAATCATTGGAGCGGCCAATGGTACGTGGAACGGGCCCAGCACCGAAACAGGCCGACACTATCGCATTCTGGCGCAGCCTGTGGTCAGAGCCCGTAAACCACAGCGAGGGCCCTTGGACGGAAGTTGTGGCGAGTCAGTGTGCGAATATTACGCCCATGGACCCCGTCATCATAACGCCGGATGACGTAGTTGAGGCGGTCCGTAGGGCCCCGAACTGGAAATGTCCCGGGGCTCGACGGGCTGCATCACTACTGGCTGAAGGGGTTCGTGGTGTGTCACGCTGTGCTCGCCCGACAGTTTCAAGAGGCTCTCAACCAGAAGTCGCTCCCGAGCCTCTTCACTACTGGGATCACTCATTTGGTTCCTAAAGATCAGGATACCACAGACCCGAGCAAATACCGCCCCATCACGTGTCTACCCACGATATACAAGACACCAACATCCATTTTAAGCGCGAGAATCAGTCGTCACCTGAACTCAAATCAGGTGATATCGCGCGCTCAGAATGGATCTAGGGGCGGTGGTCGTGGAACCAAGGAACCACTCCTCATTGACGCGGTCATTGGCAAGGTGGTTAAACGCAACCGTCGGAACCTCTCCGCCGCCTGGATAGACTACAAAAAGGCATTCGACTCGGTGCCTCATGCATGGCTTAAGAGGGTCTTTGAGCTGTACAAGATTGACTGTAGAGTTAGAGACTTCCTCGGGCAGTGTATGGGGCAGTGGAGTACGATCCTTTGTCATCTAGGCGAGCGGATGACGGCTGCGGAGAACCACATAAAGATAAGAAGGGGTATCTTCCAGGGTGATTGTTTGAGTCCAATCTGGTTCTGCCTCTCTCTGAACCCTCTCAGTACCTTACTGGAGGGCTCCGGGAGGGGATTTCAGCTTCGGAAGGGAGGTACAAAAGTCACCCACCTTTTCTATATGGATGATCTCAAGTTATTCGCCTCCAGTCGCTCTCATCTTATGGAATTGCTAAACATCACTTGTGATTTTAGCAATTCTATTAGAATGGGGCTGGGGACGGATAAGTGTGCGGTCCTCCATGTTGAAAGGGGAAGGGTTGCTAACTCTGAGGGCATAGATTTATCTATGCCCATCAACATAAGGACCCTTTCCGAGGCTGAAACATACCGATACCTGGGTATGTCACAGAACATCGGTGTAGATGAGGCGGGTATGAAACAGTCAGTTTGCGATGTGTTTTATGCACGCTTGACCAAAGTGCTTAACAGCCTTTTATCCGGTGTGAATAAGACGCACGCATATAACGGTTGGACCATGCCTGTTCTCTTGTATACCTTTGGCATACTTAGGTGGACTCAGACCGAACTAAACGCTCTGGACAGAAAAGTCCGCACTTTAATGACGTCCCACAGGATGCATCATCCGAGATCGTCAGTAATGAGGCTGTACTTGCCGCGGAAGCATGGCGGGCGCGGCTTTTTAAGCGCGCTTACCATGCATAATCGCAAAGTGTGCAGCCTCCGTAATTACTTTCTGACGAGAGCGGATGATCCATAGTATAGGGACGTTATTTCTTGTGATAAAGGACTTACCCCTCTATCCTTAGCCAACGAGCAATGGCGGGACCCGGCAGTACAGAGCATTTCCGACCGGGAGTCCGTATGGAAGGAGAAGGAGCTCCACGGGAGGTTCTACAAGGCTCTACACGAGCCTTTCGTAGACACAGTCGCCTCCCTCCACTGGCTACGTTTCGGTGACCTCTTTGGGGAAACCGAGGGTTTTGTCTGTACGATACAGGACCAGGTTATTAAGACCAACAATTATCGGAGATACATCCTAAAGGATGGCACCGTCGACGTCTGTCGAGCTTGTCGCCATCCCGGTGAGTCACTTAGGCATGTTATCTCCGGTTGTTCGGCGCTTTCTAACTCTGAGTATTTGCACAGGCACAACCTAGTAGCCAGGATTCTACACCACACTCGCTCTGAAATACGGTCTCGTGGATCGGAAACTGCCGTATTATAAGTACTTGCCGGAAGCCGTACTCGAAAATGACCGCGCCAGGCTTTACTGGGACCGGGCCATCATCACAGACAGGACTATTCTTGCGAATAAGCCTGATATTGTGCTGATGGACCGGGCACAGTCAAGGATATTTTTGGTCGACATTACCATTCCTTATGACGAGAACCTCGTGAAAGCCGAAACAGATAAGCTGACAAAATATCTGGACCTGGCTCACGAGGTGACCGACATGTGGGGTGGACTGCCGGCCGAAATTATACCTGTAGTCGTCTCTGCGAATGGGTTAATTCCAATCAGCCTCTCGGGTCATCTGAGGCGACTGGGACTCCGTGACGGACCGCTCCAAGCTCAAATGCAGAAGGCGGTGCTCCTCGATACCGCCCGCATCGTCCGCCTGTTTCTTTCCCTTTCCCCCTAACCCTCGGCCGTTTGGTCTCCCCTGCCGAGGGCTTCCATCTGGTTGGGTTTTTATATATTTATGTACTTTTTATGTATTTATTTTATTTTATTGATATTTATGTACGTTTACCATGATTATTTACAATTATATATTTATATTTCCCAACCAGATGAGAAAACTTTATAGATACCAAATAATAATAATAATAAATCTTTATTTCGGATAACAAATGAGATCCATATCACAGATATTAGCAAAATCACAAAATAATAATAATAGTACAGCTAGGTGGACGGAGAAAGTAAAATGACACACACAGGTAAGTCAGCCATGCAGGACGTTAATAATTTGCCTTGTTATAGGACAGTCATGTTTTTGTGCTATAACACCCAGGATACTATTGGAGCTATTCCTTCTATTTGCTATTGTTCTGCTTAGTAGCGATGCGGCTTTTTTGCGCATTATCGCGTCAAACCCGTCAGTGCGGGCCTCACAGAACATGCCTGAAGCGCTGCAGTAGCGGGGCAGCCCCAAAAGAACTCTAAATGAATTGTTATATTGCACCTTTAATGCTTAATACGCCCTTTGTGTATAGTTGACCCAAAGGGTGCACGAATAGAAAGACTGGCAGTATGCCTTAAAAAGACTTATTTTAACGGCATTACTGCATCGTGCAAACCTACGGGCTAACATATTACTCCTGGTCGCTAAAGCCCTACGCTCCCTCTCCATGTCCATTTCATCACGCAAATCCTCGGTCACGTAGTGTCCCAAGTATCTGAATTGTGATACCCTAATACCTTTTTGCACCTTAACACGGTAAGGTAATTGAAAACAGATGACGACCATTGTGTCAGCAACATTGAACGACAGCAGAACTTTTATACGTGGTAGAGCCATGCTGCAGCTATATTAGTAGTATAGCTGTAGCACGAATGGGTCGGCTCGACCGAGGAGGGACCACGCCCTCACAGAATACCAGCGTAAAATGGCCGCTTGACACTGCTGTGTTTCGTATGGTGAATAGAGAACTGGAGACTCTTTTTACTGAAAAAGAGGCATCCCATCTTGGTCCTCATGGCTGACGACGCAACTGCATTTTGATTTTTTATTGAGGATAAATATAGATGTCTATGAAAGCGACCGCTTGCCATCCGGTGGACTGTGTGTTCGTGTGTCACCCTATCCTATAAATAAAAAAACTATATGTGCCGCTCGTTGATTGTGTGCACACTGCAACATTCAGTCTTCGGAATAACTTGAGTGCCTAGTGTAGTGTCCACCGTATATCCTAACCAGTATTGGCTTTTGGGATAGTCGACTTGGGCGTCAGTGTCAAGGGCGCCAAGAGCCCTCTCGGTGTCTTGCTCACGAATTAATGTGCTATTATGTGGCCATGTAGGGGTTGGTTACAATATCCTGGGTTATAGGGCGATATAGGGCTAAATTTACATAATATATACTACCTAGATATCTACCATCAGGTGGGATTGTAATCAAGCGAATTTTTCCCTGTCTGGATGGCTAATGCCGACTCTGATCCCTATCATAAGATTGGAAGGTCTTTCAGTTTCAAAAACATCTTAATGAAGGCATCCACGACTTTATCTACCACCAGGGCGGTGCCTCTAGAAAATGAGGTAATAATATTTGACAGATATCATAGCGTGTGAATTAATTTCGGAAAATGTAAAGGTTATTGTTTCTTTTTCCACCATTAGCTATATTTTATATTAATAAGATTAAAAATAAATAAACCAAACCACATATATTCATAAAAGTAGAAAAATTAAATAAAAAGTTTTAAAAAATTAAAGAGCGAACAACTGATGCATTGTTTTGTGTAATATATATATATATATATAATTTAACACTCTAGAAACTGATAAACTTTTATTAAAAACCAACTTTTTAATTAAATTACATTGTGTAACAAAAAACTTTACCTCAGTGTCAACTAGCGACATCTGGTGAGCAGAAATTATTATGTGCTTATAATTACTATTTTTAATAAATTAACAGAGGGTTACGGACTAACTAGGTGCTCTAAAGTGTATTGGCAGACATCCTCGAAGTGTTTAGTTTCTCAGATATCGAGACTTGTTGAAATTGTTGAATGAAATTTTCAAATAAGAATTTCACAAGGACTCAAGGCGATCTAAGAGACTTTCAGAAGGAGATAATTTTTTATAGAATAAGGGTGACCATCGATCACACAGTCCACCTGATAGTAATTGGATTCAGTGGCTCATAGACATCTACATCTATCTTTTTTTATTTTATTTATTAAGCATAATTATGTTACATTATCCAGTACAATACTAGCATATAAACCTCTAGGGGTTTATCTACACTAGAGAGTCGTCTTATAAAAACAAAGATGTATTAATATTAAATCACAATAATCCAGTATGAAGTACTTAATACAGTAAGTATGGTTGATTTATCAAATATGATTTAAGTTTACTTTTAAACAGTTTTGATTTATCGTATGTGTTTTGTAATTCTAGTGGCAAGGCATTAATAAAAGTAGGTACTCGTACAAGATGGGCCAACTTTCTTGCTCCATATAAATTTTTAGTTTTCGGAAGTACATACATGTTGGATTTATAAGCTATATATCTACAGATAGGAATCATTGAGGACTACAATGAAATGCCTCGTTGCAGTACAAAAGGGTCTCCGTTTCTCTACACTCACCATACGAAACACAGCAGCATTTAGCTGCTATTTTACGCTAGTTAAATTCTCCATAAATAAATTTTGAGGAACATTTAGCGGGATAAAAATTATCCTATCTCTCAAGTTGGACCAAAATGCACACAGTTTGCAAAATTTCATTGAAATCAGTTTAGTAGTTTAAGAGTCCATCGCGGAAAAACAACGTGACACGTAGTTTTTATATGTAAAGATATAATATCTGTGATATAACATATGTGTGTGTGTGTGTATAACATCTTAACCATTTTCAAATTTCCCGGTCTTTTGACCAAAACCAACTGAAAGGGTGCAGCCCGTCGCTCAGCGTCAATCCTTCTGACCAATTGAAAACGTCCAACAGACAGTGGTTAATCAGTCATTGACGTTCTACCTCACGAAACTGACATCACACCACGTTGGATTCGGCAACAACGAGGTGGACGTGACCCCCAAGAATGAGTGTCACACACGGACGTCTGATGCCCTCTCTTAAAATAGAGGTTAGGCGGCTAAGATTACGGGTCGATTCGTCTCGGTTTCCGCCCACACATTTTGAAGAAGTGATTTAACACACCCGACGCAGTAAACTGAGTTGGCGCAATTGCGCGGCACACTTGCAGATAAGGTTGACTTTAAGGAAGTACATTTTTTGGGTAGCTTGTATAGGTAGTAAAATTGTAACCAACTTACAAATGGTCTTTTCATTTTCATTCTCCGGCTGAGGTTCCTGGAGGCTGTGAAGCGTCTGCCGTGACAACTCTATACCTTGTCCACGGATTCGGACAGCCACACTCCAAGGATGCAGCTCTAGTACAGAGGGGCTAGGGATCCAAATTTCGCATCGGCCCTCCGACAGGCGGCTGTGGCTGCGATAACCTTCAGGAAGATTCTCTGTCGTAAAACCTGCAAAGAAAACCACATTATTCATGGATATGTAACATAATTTTTTTAATGTAGTATAATTTAATACATGGTAGAGCCATGCTGCAGCTATATTAATAGTATAGTTGTGGCACGGATGGGTCTGCTCGACCGGGGAAGGACCACGCTCTCACAGAATACCAGCGTAAAATAGCAGCTTAGTGTTGTATTTCGTATGGTGAGTGTAGAGAACCGGAGACCCTTTTTACTGGAAAACAGGCATTCCATCTTAGTCCTCACGGCTGACAACGCATCTGCATTTTAATTCGCAAACGAAGATAGAAGTAGATGTCTATGGGCGACAGCAACAGCTGTCCATCAGGTGGACTGTGGGTTCGTTTGTCGTCCTTATTCAATAAAAAAAAATTCCCCCGAACACTGTGGTTCACTGGCACAATACCTTTTAGTCTAAAAATGTTATTGGTAGGCACAACCCTCTTACAAACAAAATTTGCTTGCACTATTTGCCGCCAAACAAAATTTGCTTGCACTACTGTGTTGCCAACTGAAGGTTATAGAGAGATATTATAATAAGAGGCTGTGAAGCAATCCACATTGATCCTCAGAAGTTTCCTCATAAGAAAACACCTTGTTTTACATTCCAGATCGCTTTCCCATAACTTGGCTATTAATCCTGAAGCGTTACGTCACTCATCATGCTCGGAATTCTCGTCGGTTCACTTTTTAGGGTTCCGTAGCCTCCGCTGTCCATCTGTCTGTCAGCGGGCTGTATCTCGTGATCCCTTATAGGTAGACAGTTGAAATTTTCACAGAATGTGTATGTTGCTGCTATAACAACAAATGCGAGCAATAAAAATTTAAATAAATAAAAAATTAAAAGGGGCTGCCCCACTAGAAACATGTTTTACGATACTACAGAACCCTTAATGTGCGAGTCATACTCGCACTTGGCCGCTTATTTATATAAAACGTCAACTGTTCAAATGAACTTCATGCACTCGTAGTTTGAACTGTATAATAGCTACCATAATAAAAATTTACTCTTTCGTTATAGACAAACGTATCTATATCAAAAATAAAACATTTCTGTTCGGCTTGGCTTTACCTGTTAGTCACACTGCAGCTGTATTATGGAACACGCTCTCACGCAGTACAAGCGTCAAAATCAAAAAAGCATTGCACTGCAGTATTTCGTATGGTGAGTGATGTGAATCGGATACACTTTTTAATGGTAAATAGGTAATGCATTTGATTTTTTCTATCGAAGATTCTTTTATCGAGTCATTCGCTTACCACCAAGTGAGATGTGTGCTCGTTTGTGCATTTACCGTCAATTTACAGCCTTTCAAAGTCCACTCATATGCCTCCCCCGCAGATTGCCCCATAAATTATTTGGGGATTTTCCATAGCCACAATTGGCCGACGAGTTGGCAACCTTATATAGTGTTTTTTTTTAAGTAAAAACTGCTTTAGCTACGTTCAGCGATTTTTGTACGGGAAAAACTTATGAGTTCGCGTCACCCATGACCTCGACATCGACCTCGACTCAACTCTAATGACTACTACGCGTAGTATAGCGGCCTGTGTACATGTATGATTGAGTTTTCGCTTTCGTCGACTGTCCTTATGGTTGCCCCACGGGACTACATGGGGTAGTGGATATTCTAAAGCCGTCACTACACGGTGAAGTGAAGATTGCATTTATTCCTACCTAATCCATCGATGCGCACAAATCTGCAGTATTCGACGGCTCTGTCGTTGTGGACGCGCCCTGTTATTATCAACGTATTATCTTCCACTTTCTGTTCCACCACCAATGTATCTGTAAAAGGAACGATAAAATATGTTAATTTTATTATTTTTTCTATTATATAATTTTATTAATATTATATATATTTTATTAATCTTCTTTATATATAAAAATTACGTGTCACGTTGTTTGTCCGCGATGAACTCCTAAGCTACTGAACTGATTTCAATGAAATTTTGCATAGCCAGTGCAGTTTGGTCCAACTTGAGAGATATGGTAATTTTTATCCTGATAAGTGACACTCAATATTTTTTTTATTATGAATTTAAGGATTTTTAAAATGAAGGGTCGTCGAAAAGGTCATAACAACGTCTGCCTGGTCAGCAAGTATTATATATAGGTATATTTTATTTCTCAATAACTGAGCTAAGATAGTCTTCTACATAAAGCTTTTTATTCTGCGTGTTTTTAGAGCATGGGCGACTTCTGATTGGTGTAATTGTTATTAAATTAAAAAGTAAAGTTCTTAGCCTATTTTCGTCCCACTTCTGGGCATAGGCGTTATGTAATTTCTGAAATAGTGATGGATAGGATTGCCAGACCAGGGCCAAACTTTAACACACGAAAATTGATCTTGTCCCCTCGTCCTTTGAAATCTTTAATAGAGGAGAATGCAATATCGCGCGTATTTGACATTCCTTCTGCTAGTTGTCGTATTTTCACGGTATTTAAATCCTTCACAATCACACAAAACTCAAACTGTTACGGGCTGACAAAGATATATACGTAGAACTGTGAGTGTAATCATTGTTTGTTATTTTTTAAAGTATTGACGCATTCCAAAATAGGCAAAAAACAGCGCTGTTGATATTTATTATATACCACATACATATCCTCCGGCAAATTGTAGATAAGATCTAAGAAGACAATCTACCACTTTTTGTAAGACAAAGTTAGGAGACTACGAGAAAACTTACATTCCGTCGAAATTTGGGCGGTGCTTCAACCCTTTCAGCGATGCTAAGTCGATTGTCGGTATATTGATGCTGAAATTTCTATACCTACAGTAGGGTTATGATGGCAATGTGAGCACTGAACCAGAGTACCAAACATATCCAACTGTAAACAGCTATACGACAGGGTAATGTTATATCCCCAAAACTCTTCAGCGCTGCAATGGAAGACGTTTTCAAGTGGATTTTTTTTTATAGGATCGGGTGACAAACGAGCACACAGTCCAACTGATGGTAAGTGGTTACTGTGACCCATAGACATCTACATCTATCCTCAATAAAGACTCAAGATGCAGATGCGTTGTCACCCGTGAGGACTAAGATGGAATGCCTCTTTGCCAGTAAAAAGGGTCTCCGGTTCTCTACACTCACCATACGAAACACAGCAGCGTTAAGCTACTATTTTACGCTGGTTTTCTGTGAGAGCGTGGCCCTTCCCCGGTCGAGCCGACCCATTCGTGCTACAACCATAATATAGCTGCAGCATGGCTCTACCACGTAGAAAGATTAGAAATTATACGATTTCAACATCAATTGCAAGTCATCTTTAATGTGCCGATGATATAGTCATTATGGAAGAAGCTCTGGAGGTCCTAGGAACTATTTATTTATTTATCTATGCTTTATTTGCACACCAAGTACAAAAAGGCGGACTTAATGCAACAGGGCATTCTGTACCAGTCTACCTCCAGGCTAAGCAGAGAAAATTTCGTCACGTAAACCTCAAAACTTGCAAACAAAAGGGTACGTGTTACCAGTGATATTAGCCACAACATGGATCTTAGACGTGGTCTTTCATTACTGGCCGTATGAGCAAGCTCAAGGTCTATCAGTCTGCTATAATGAGGGCTATGCTAGGAGTATCTCTAGTGATAGACTTCGTGATGAGGATATCCGCAGTATCATAACCAATATAACCGACGTAGCCTAACAGTTAAGCTCGAGTGACAATTGGTGGTGCCATATATGGCTGGTGGTGGCTGCTATATGGTTCCAAAACCATCAGCCACCTCCAACCTATGGGGGAAAAAAGGGTTTCGAAGGACAGCCTAGTAACGGTAAGAGGTGTCGAAGTGTAATTTGGTCCCCACTAGATGGCGTGACGACCAGGTAAGAGTTCTCGACGTTCGACATGTTCTGTGGCAGTCCTCGGGCTTTAATAATGATGATATAAGAGGCTACGCGTTTGTATAAAAAGGTCCGTCAATGTTTACTAGAAAAAACAAAAAACGATTAATTAACCAAACGCAAAAGAATTGCGTTAATTGTATTCTTCTTTGCTTTTTATAACGGTGGTGAAAAGAGAGGTCTTGTGAAGCTTTATTAAAAAGGAATCATTCCTGATGAGATACATGCATGGATAGAAAGTTTTGTGTGTAGAATTCAGATTCAGATTTCGAAACTTTAAATATAATATAACTGGTAAAACATTGACTTAGTCTGATTACAGTTTGTGTCTAATTTCTAAGACAAAGCCAGTTACATTTAATTTTTTTTGATTATAGTGTGAAACGTACCTACTACATTTTGTAAGTAAATAATAGTTGGTAATTATAAATACATATTTCACAGATTGTGCAGTGTAAGAGAATATTCAAGACAGACCTATGAACATGTGAAAAACAAAATTTTAATAAACTTAAAATAAACTTAGTTAACTGCTTGATTTTTCGCGCCTTTTTAATTTTCTGCCAAAACTATTATTAAAACGACTTTTTTCTTTCAAATAGCTATATCTTAATAATATACTTATCATTAAACGTTGTTATGAACGTTTCACGACGTGTCTGTAATGAGTTATAAATTGAGTTATTTATTTTTGGTAGCAGTATTCTCAATTTGGCAAAATTGACAGATAACTGATTTTACCAATAAACCCTCGATACTCTGTTCAAAAGTTATCGCTGTTTCCAGAGCCTTATTAATAAAAAATAATTTTTAACTTCTTCTATTACATAGTCAAGTACCTTGGATGGAGACTTCGAACGAAGCGTGTTGTTCGGCCTCCGAAGGGTTGACAAATCCAACACGGCAGCTCCAAGAACCACTGTCAGACACTGAAAGGCTTGAGAAGCGAATGGAACAATCACCAGCGTCGAAGCCAGCACCGGCGTACTCGATGGCTCCAGTCGATTCCCCTGTAATACATGTCACACAATACAAATCGCGTGCCGCCGCCGTGAACAGCCAAATAAACCAAGTCAGGCTTGGATCAGGACCCAGCTTTGTGGCATTCTTAGGGGGAGACCTATGTTCATCAATGAATTTTCAAACGACTGTAACGATGATGATAATGAAGATGATGATGATGATGAAGTTGGTTTTATATTTTATATATCAAATCAATTCAAATACATTTATTGTGTAAAATAGATTATAAAATATCTTATTAATGTTGATACAAAAGATCTGTGAATGCTGTGAGTGTGATGAAGACTGTAGCAAATCCATAATCGATAAGAGTCCCGTATGTGTCGCAAGAGATGTGCTTTATCATCTTCGGTTGCATCACTTATCATCAGGTCGGATAGTAGTACTAACTTAGAATGGTTAACGTAGTACAGGTGACTGGAAAATATCAAAAGGATTTCATGGTAACACTAGATGTAGAATCACTGGACTGAAATAGGCTGGTCGCCAATTCGAGACCCAATACACCATGATAGTGAAGTTAAAGGATTCTGTTTATTAATAAAAGAGCTTATTTAAAAAAAAAATGGAACCAAAAACGCAGACATTCAAATTTAAATTAATTGTATTTGTTAATACAGGTATAGTTAGGTTTTAGTAAAATTTACAGTACACATGTACTCCACGGTGTCGTGTACAAATATATTTCTTTGGTTTAAGCCATAAAAATAGAATAGCTAAGTTAAACATCGAAAAAAAATTATAATCATTGTAGGTATTAGGATTTCACATAAAGTTCAACATGTTTTAGCCAACATGATAGTACCAAAATGATATGAAAGTGAAGGAATCACTATTTAGGAAATACAAAAGGATAATGGTAGGGAAAACGGTAGTACGTTACCAATCGGCACATGAACCAGACAAGCAGTTATCTTAAGTTACTTGGTGGTTCTATGTTCAGCAGCAAACTTGTGAATGGCTGTTAGGATAATAACGGAGACTGTAACAGGGCCAACGGCTTTACGTAAGTCCTGGGTGGGGTGAAACACCGTCAACTTTCAGACTCCGGGCTGCTACAGAAAACGGTTTGACATAGAAACTTAATAACTGATTTTGAACAGAACGGGATTCGAACCCGGGATCATAACGAACCAATGTAATAATATGATGACGACGGCTTTATAAATTCTGTGAGCATAATGGCGCGTCTCCACCAAAAATGTTGACAACATTTATGTTTCCAACTGTTGACAAATCAACAAAAGTTGACGATATTTGTTTCCGAAAATGTTTCAAAATGTTGCAAGAAGCGTCTCCACCGAGGGAACAAATGTCGGCAACAAGCGTATTTCCTTGATATTGCCGCCGAAAATGGAAACACGATTCCCGACATTGTTTCGTTTTGTTGCTAAAACTAGGTGATTACAGAAACATTTGTTGACAAAACGTGTTGACAAATGTTGTGTTGGCAACAAAACTTTGGTTGGCAAAAAAAAACGACGCGCCATAACGTTAACTAAATGTACAGACGGCTCGGACCGTATGCAAAGGTGAACAAATAATTATCCGATATTATGAAACGTTTCTATTGTGTGTCTTGTCTGGTACTCGCTTTTACTCTCGCAGTAATTCTTAAACTTCGACATTTTATACAGAAGTGATTGATACCATTTAAATTTTAAAATGATCTGTATCATGCTTATAATAAAGGGAACTTACCAGGGCTTACAGAAAAGGTTGTTCCATTACTTGCTCTGAAGTAACAGTACCTTATAGCGGACTGTACTGAACAAGACATGGTCACAGTCTCGCCGACTAAACCGTTCACCATTTCATTCTCTGCTTGCAGAGTAGGTTCTGAAAAAATAACAAGCAATTTTTTTACACGAGTAAGGATTACAAACGAACACCACAGTCACGGGTGGACTGTGGTGCTCGTTTCATATCGTATAGAAATACTGTGGTCGATAGACCACTTACCATCAGGTCACTGTCCCACCACTGGGTTAGAATGCTTAAATGTGTCTGGGAAACGCCAAAAAGATTGCTTGGCTTAAAGATTTCATTTCCTCTCCAGAAATTGGCTGATACATTTAATGCGTTTTCTAGTTTACTTGTAAAAAGAGTCTCCGGTTCTCTACACTCACTTTACGAAACACTGCAGCATTAAGCTGCTATTTTACGCTGCTATTCTGTGAGAGTGTGGTTCTTTCCCGGTCGTGCCGACCCATTATTAAATTTGATATTTTATCCACAGAGATGACAAATTTTAAACAGATATTTTTCTCGCTAACGCCATGCAATGCATGCATTGAAAATAAGAAATGTTTGTTCCTAGAGTATTTATAAGCAAGCTATAACTCGTAGGTTTGTTCCAAAACACGGACGGTCAAAAGAAAACAAGGTAATAAATGATGTAATAAGAAAATCTTAAGATGATAAAAATGTAAATATTGCAACTGGTCGTTGTTTTTTATTTTCTTTTTTTACATTCTTTTGTCTTTTCTTTTTTACATTAATTTTCTCTGTTGTAATTCTATACAACTCGGTCCATTATCTTTATTAAATAATATTTTATAAAGTCTAGTTTTTTCTATTTAAAATATTCGAGACATTTCGAAAAACTCGCGTAATCGCGTTACATGTTGGTAAATATGAAATAACTAAAATGGTCCAGTCAAATTAGCGATCAACCTCGGAATGAGAGATAATAAGCTGAATTTTCGTATATACCTTCATTTTGGCGTCGTAAAAGTTGTCTCAAGTCTCGTAAAATTTCGTGCATGCGTCATAAGTTATTCAAGGTCGAAGGTAAAAAGGCAGTTTCTCGCAATTATCTCGGTTTCTATTGCTCCAATGATGTTGACATCTATTATAAAAATTGTAGAACATAAAATTTGCGAAATTTTTTATTTTAAACATTTTATCATGCGCTCCACCGTTTATGCGATAGAGGGCGGTGGGTGCGCAGTGCTCAGTCATACGTAATGTAATGCAAGTTCAACCGTGAATATGCACTTTAGCTTATGGCCAGTGTAATGAGCTAGCATGCCTCAATGCTGTTACATTGTAAAGTGACTGTGAGGAAGTGAGTGCATTTGACCCTGCAATACTGGAAACAACAATTCAGGGCAACGGAGATGATGACGATGAAACCAAAATTCCCGAACGTCCAGAACATGACGACGAAGAAGAAGAAAATGAATACTTTTTTTGTTTAAATTATTAAACATTTATATTATAGAATTTCACTGCAATTCAAATTAAATACATAAAGCTACATAAAGATAAAATTAAAATATATTAACTTGTTTTATTTCTACTTGAAATTTAATTTGAATAAATTAATATAACTTTGATAAATATAATAATACAATAAGTACTCGTATAACATTTCATGAGTTTTTAACTACACCAAGTAGGTAGGGAAGTATTATTAAATGAATATATTAAAATATGTAAAATGTTATGAAATACAATATATTAACTGATAAATAGTACAAATTATACAAAATTTAAGGTAGTATTCACAGATATTCACAGTTGACCTTGCATTACAGTACGTATGGCGGAGCGCTGCGCACTCACCGCACTCTATCGCAAAAACAGTTGAGTCAACATCATAGGAGCAATAGAAACCGAGATAATCGCGAAAAACTGTTTTTTTAACCTTTGACTTTGAATAACTTACGACGCAGACACGAAATTTTACGAGAATTTTGAGACAACTTTTAGAACGGCAAAATGAAGGTATTGACTTATGTATGAATGATTTAGACTTGAAGAATGTATGGAATAAAGTTAAGAAAGTTTTGGTTGATACAGCCACCGAAGTATGTGGTGTAAGTAAAAGAACGAATGAAAGGAAAACTAATACGTTGTGGTGGGATGATGAGGTACAGATGGAAGTTGAAGCAAAGAAGAGAGCATGGCTAGATTTACTAGCAACCAAAGCTGGTAATTCTGGCGGTATGAATGATGAGATTGAAAGAAAAGAGGCAGACTTTAGACGTATAAGTAAGAGAGTAAAAGAAATTGTTGAAAGGAAAAAGCAAGAAAGGATAGATAAGAATGATAGAAGAATATCTGATAACTTCTAGGCAAATATTAAAATGTTCTGGAAGCTCGTAAGAACTGCCAGGGTAAATTCAAAACAGCCTAGAATTAATGCTATACGAGACGAGAATGGCTGCATGCTGAATGATGAAATTTCGAATTTAAAGAGATGGAAGGAATACTTTGAAAGCGTGTTTAAGAATGAAGAGTCGTCTGAAGTAAGTGAAATAGAAATTCCGGAAGAAGTGGAGAGAGGTAGGGAGATAAGTGTAGATGAAATAATGAAAGCAATGAAAAGCATGAAAACAGGTAAGGCAGCCGGATATGATAGAGTATCACTCGAAATGCTAAGGGCTGGAGAGGGTGTGGTTGCAGGTCTGCTGTACACCTTGTTTAATTTATGTTGGGAACTGAAGCGGGTACCGGTAGACTGGTGCAAAGCCGTTATAGTCCCAATATATAAGGGAAAGGGGTCGCAGCAGGACTGTAAAAACTACCGTGGTATCAGCTTGCAATTGTAATAAACTGTATGCTAAGGTGTTAATTGAAAGAGTTATGGAAGAAACTGATGGAACAATTTGGGATGTGCAAGCTGGATTTAGAAAGGGGATGGTGTGTACGGATCAAGTATTTTCCATGCGCATGATTGAGGAGAAATTTTTGGCCAAAAACCAGGAAGTTTTTTGTGCGTTCATGGACTTGGAAAAGGCTTACGACAGAGTGGACAGGAACGTGTTATGGCAAACACTGACCTCATTTGGGTTGAGCGCTGGTCTGATACAGGCATTAAAGTCTCTATATAGGGACTTCAGTGCTTGTGTCAAGATCAACGGGGCCTACTCGGACTGGTTTGGCATTCAAAAAGGTGTCAGACAGGGCTGTGTAGCTTCTCCGTGTCTGTTTAACCTATTTATGGACAGTTGTTTGCAAACTTTGAAAGTTGAAGAATGTGGGTTGAGAATGGGTGAGTTAACCGTCAAATGCCTTTTGTACGCCGATGATCAAGTCATATTTGCATCGTCGGTGGCCGAGTTGCAAATGATGGTTAATTTAATGAACTGGTCATTAAAAGAAAGGGGGTATGAAAGTGAATGCAAGTAAGACGAAAGTGATGGTTTTTGAAAGAGAAGAAAGTAAAACGTTATGTGAAATAAGAATAGAAGGGGAGTTGATTGATCAAGTGGATGGGTTTGTATATTTGAGATGTTTATTTAGCAGGGATGGTAGATATGACAAGGATATAGAACGACGAGTGAACGCAGGAAATAGAGTTAATGGGGCTCTACACGCTATTATGAAGAGTCAGAATGTGTCAAAGAAGGCACGTATGGCAATTCATAATGCTGTGTTAGTCCCTACTTTAATGTATGGTAGTGAAAGTTGGGTATGGCAGAAGAAGCATGAGAGTAGAATAAAGGCTGTAGAAATGCGGTCATTACGGGAGTATGCAAGGGCTGAATCTGAATGACAGGGTGAAAAATAGTGTGATAAGAGAAAAGTGTGGTTTGCAAGATGACGTTGTGACAAGGATTAAAAAAGGAATGCTTCGGTGGTTTGGTCACGTAGAAAGAATGAACGAGGAAAGAGTGACAAAGCAAATTTATGTTTCAGAAGTGAACGGCAAAGTCGGGAAGGGCCGCCCTAGACGAAGATTTATCGACCAAATCGGTGATACATTGAAAATGGGCCTGATTAGGAGTACCCTTAACCGACGAGCGTGTATGCGTAAATATATGGATGTAAAGGAGGCGAGAGAGGTGTGTCAAGATCGCGCCAAATGGAAGTCCGTAGTCTCTGCCTGTAGTCTTTGTATACGAAAATTCAGCTTATTATCTCTCATTACGAGGTTGACCCCCCTTATTATGCTAAAGTGACTGGATTAATACAGGTTTATTTCTCAAATTTTATATTTAAGTTCAATATGTATGAGTGTATACACTAGAAATCAAAATTCTCGTATTTGAATTGCAACTTTTTTCTTATGGCGACACTATGTAATAAATAACTTCTAACTCACTCACAACTAGCGACATCTGATGAGCGGTAAATTATTAGCCCTCAATAAAGGGCCCTTGTATTTTTAATTCCTTTTTAAAATATAAACATTTGGTCACTTATTTTCTTTTGTAACGCTACATAGGTACATCTTACTAGTAAAATGATAATAGATAACTAGCGAGCCCCTAGGCAAGTGCCTAGATTGCCTTAAGGATCTATAGCCTTTAACATTTTTCCTAATAATTAAATCTCACCTGATTCAACGGTAGCGGCTACTTCAGGGTCTTGCATGGCCCACGGGCAAAGTACAGTTAAAAAGCCATAGTAGGTTTCGGCATCAGTCGCCATTGCACAGCGCCATAAGCCAAGGTCTCTGATCACTGGGTTCGTGATTTGAATACCACACTCGTGATTTTGGACACCGGACTGTAGGCTGAAAAATATAGTATGGTTGCGTTATCACAATAATATCATTATTTGCTCACAAGTCCACTGCTGTCCATGGCCTTCTTACAAAGACTGTTACAAAGCACAATTTCGAGTAGCTTGCATCTGTAACGTCCTAATTTGATATGGTTGTCATTCTATTGGGTGCCCTAGGCTTACCCCTAGTGAATCAGACGATTGATGTTGCATAAAGGTTGAAACGCGTACTTCCAATATTAGGTAAGCAATTAATGATATCATTTTAAAAACAATTTTTCTTATATATTTCGTACAAAGTTATGCTTAGTATCCATTAATCATAAAATAATAATACATTGAGATGTTTTCAATCCAATTTTTAGTTTTATTTTTTAAAGGCCTCCAAATTTTAGGTGCTATTAGGGACCCTTGCTTGCTTTTAATAGGTCCTCTCATAACTCTTTCAGAAATAAAAGGAAGCCTATACACAATTGGAATCATTGTGAGCTATTTACTAAAAAAAAATTTAATATCTCTACACTAGAATTTTATATGCATAAAACATCTAATCTTTCTGTGTTCTATATAATATACAAGCTTAAAATTAACGGCTCCGTGCGCAGTAGCTTAGTATTAAGTTGCGGCGCTAAAGGTCCGGGTTCATATACCGGACGGAACAAGTATTAGTATGGCCCACAAGTAATTGTTCCGGGTCTGGATGTTTATCCTTGTGCAATTTATGTATGCAAACTGCTCCTATGATACAGCCGATAAACCTAATATTGGTATCATTTTAAAGAAAATTGAATGTAGATTTTGGGACTACTTGTCCTTGTCCCACTTGGAAATAAATTGAAAATAGATTTTACGCTGCAGAAGTGAGTGGCAGGGTCAGAAAGGGTCGCTCTAAATGGAAGTTTATTGACCAAATTAGCAACGTATTGAAGATGGGCCAAATTAAGATTACCCTTAACGAAGATCATGTGTGCATCTTCGTGCATAGATAACTAGATGTGAAAAGCAAGAGGTACGTCAGGCTAATGCCGAATTACGAATCAGACGTTAAAGAGTTTGTGCATGTAATTATGTATTATACATTATATGCTACATAATTAATACAGAAATTTTACATTTAATAAAAAAACATGCGTGAGTGTCGTAGAACACTCGGTTGGAACGAAGTTCCTTTCGTTGTATTTTTTTTAAATACTGGTAATGCTAGTAAACATTACTAATATTCTCTTAAACCACTTCTCGTAAGATTAAAATGCTTGTGTTAGAAGTGGTTCACGACAGTAGTCGAATGGCGGTTTCGAACCCACGACCTTTCGAGTTCGCGGTCCGCGCCCTGCATTTAGGCTACTGACGCTTCTAATATATTATTGTTGATAAACGTATTATATTATTGATTAACAAATACAAATAAATGAATTACTAGCGCCTATTGAAATTAAGCGTAATTTAAAATAAAATAATATTTCTTTCATGGCAAGATAAGAAAAAGTGCGAGGGAGGTGGATATTATTCTATCTCGCTTCCTTATAGCCGCCAAGGCCATCTTCGCTATGCTAGAAGGGGTCATGACGAAAAAATCTTACACTTTTTCTCGCCTAGCCCCCGTCCGCCAAATTCGTACCGTCCGATAAAGAGCTTCGTTCCAAAAAATATGCCTATTTACAGATTTGGCAATATTATCAATTAATTAATACTTTTTATTTTTACCTGGCACCATTTCCATGGAAAGTGTAGCGATCCTCTCCAACACCGGGGTTGGCGAGTAGGATACGACCGGACGGGTCGCGGAACTTGCACGAGCGAACTGCATGAGGACTCGACACTGAGCAGGTCAGAGTGACTAAGGGTTTGTCTGTGACTACAGACGTGGACACCACCGGCTTGGGCGCTGAAATCATCAGACCATTATCAGCTGTTTATAACAATTTTTTATAGAATAAGGGTGACAAACGAGCACACAGACCTCCTGATGGTAAGTGGCTGCTGTGGCCTATACACATCTTTTTTTTACAGAATTAGAGTGAAAAACGAGAACACAGTCCACCTGATGGTAATTGGTTGCTGTGACCCATAGACATTTACATCTATCCTCGTTTGCGAATTAAAATGTAGATGCGTCGTTAGCCGTGAGGATTAAGTAGAATACCTCTTTTACAGTAAAATAGGTCTCCAGTTCTCAACATTTTCACCATATGAAACACAGCAGTGTTAAGCTGGTATTCTGTGAAAACCCGGTCCTTCCCCGGTCGAGCCGACCCATTTGTGCTACAACTATACTATTAATATAGCTGCGGCATGGCTCCACCACGTAAAATCCTACATCTATCTTCAGTTAAGAATCAAAATGCAGATGCGTTATCTTCTTTGAGAACTAGGAGTGGTTGTCTCATTTCCTGTAATATGTGTTTCTGGTACTCTGCACTCACCACACGGAACACAGCAGAATTAAGCTGCTATTTTACCCTGGTATTCTGTGAGAGCGTGGTGCTTCTCCGATCAAGCCGATTCATTTGTGCTATAACCGTAATATAGCTGCAGCGTGGTTCTACTACTTATAAACTAGACTATAGACATATAACTTTATATACACTCGATGATAAGAATAAAGAGATGGGGCAAAATATTTAATATTCTTCTACTATTTCATCAGCCCGCAGAAGACTACTGCTGGACATGGGCCTCAGACTTTGTAAGGATTTGCCTTAATCCTCACGCTTGACGAGTGCCGATCACAACGATTCTCTTTTTGGACGCTGCTGGCCATCACCGGAATGTATAGAATTTAACGTCTGATGGTATTACTTCTATTAAAAAAAACACAGCACAAAATATTTGACATTTCTATTTAATTCTGAAAGTCTATATGTCACTTAAAGAATTGAATAAGGTGCCGAAATCGAGAATGTTAATATTCTTATCATCACCTTTCTCGATTAAGACAACTTCCGTATGTACGAGTATCACAATGGCATTTAAGTAACAATCTAGTACAGTAGCAAACTATTCGCTTGAGTTTATTATTTCAATATTAACAGCGCCAGATTTAAATTTTTTGTGCCCTAGGTTTTTATAGCAACTGCTTACCTAGTTTTTCATTTTATATTGTTTTTTTTTCTTTGAAGGAAAATAGTTACCAATTTTAGAATTAATCTAATCTATATTCATTTAGCGCATTTGTAAATAGCTAGAGATTTATTCATATTTTAATTGACTAGTAACATGCATTTATTAAACTTACTAAAACATGTAATTTTTTATCAAAATTTTAATAACCGATGCCCTCTCTGCGGTGATGGCCTAGGCCAGTGCCTAGTGTACCTAAACTATATCTATATTATAAATCCATCACTAAATATTATAATGTGCATTACCTGCTTCTCTAACAGAAACTTCAAAAACGTGTTCATCAGTCAGCACACGTCCCTCCAAACCAACAAACATCCTCCATGTTCCCGCGTGCTCGACAGTCACCCTGTTTAAGGTAACGTTACATCTGCCAAATCCATCGAATACTGTGTTTCCATTGGCATCAACTACTCTGCAGTACACAGTATTTTCTGGACCCATCAGTTCCTCAACAGGCCTGTCCAGAGTCCATGTATAATGACTTTGAATGTCTGTTTTGTCATCACCTGCTGGTAAAAAGTAATTTTAGTATTCATTGTCACCATAATTATATTCATACTTATTTTTTTTTCTACCTTATAAGACAGGATCGTGTAAGTTCACGCAATCGGCCGAATATGCCTTAATTGTCATGCTTAATAGGCGAATTGAAGATTGCATTGTCATACGACCCATACCTTTGATGCGGCAAACCGTCGCTGTCTGGGTATTTTACGTTTGACGTAAACGAGATGGTCTATCACCTATCTCTATCGGAAGATATACATATATAAAAAAATATCCCATAGTCGCCTTTTTCGGCACCCGCAGGACAATGGCCACCACACGGTAATACTATACTACAGCTTTTACGTCAGCATTATATGACAACTTATTATCGCTTATACAAAAGACCTGTCCAGATAAAAATGTCTAAGCAAACCATGCATTCAATGATTCATATATTGAAACCAATAATAATCACTGTGATTACATTAATAAAAAGCATTAATGTACGTGTTTGCATGAAACAAAATAGAATAACACAAAAAGCATGTGTTGCAATGCATGAAATAAAGGCCATGGTAAGGAACACGATATAATAATTCTTTTAACAATGTTATTAATAAGTATTGTATATACTAAATGAAATTAAGCAGTTACCGTTAACAGTCACTCGAACAAACGCTTTATAGATTGTTCTTTCTCCATATTTAATATGCCAGAATCCAGAGTCTTTTTCACTCGCATTTTTCACGATAAAGCCGCAGGTATCAACATATCTCGAATCTTTTTCTATGTTTGTACGGATATTATTAAAAGGATCGATCAGTTTACAAGTATCATGAAATGGAGTGGAATCTTCTAAACGTATGTAAATATTATTTCCTTGCTTTACGGTTATCTCACTTGGCAAAGCATTCACTGTTTCTGTAATTAAGAATGTTCTTTATCAATAACATTTATGTTACGTCCAAACTTTATTCATAATCCTTTATTGATGGTCATGACTCTTATCAGATATTATCCTTATCTCTTAAACGTGACCCGACACACGTAGAATTCCAAAGATATTTAAATTAATTTAAAAAATAATACCTTCTAAAATTATTGTAAAGGGCAACCTTCTTTCAACGACCTCGGTACTGTATCTGATACCTCGTGAGATTAATGTCCAATCTCCAATCATTTGTTCAGATACAACATGGACTTTAACTCCGCATGCCACATTGTAATCCTTTATTACTTCTATTCCATAAATTTGTGATATTTCGACATCATATTGTTTACCGTCTGGTGTAACAATGTAACATTTCTCGCTATTTAAAAAGTCATATTCTGGAATCTTTAGGTTATGACTTTCACCGATTTTCGTAACAAAGTATCCAGGGTCCATGTTAATAATTGTCACATCTTCAATTTGCACTGTTGAAGTTTCTATTGTGGTTTCAGTTGTTTCATTTGGTAGCCCTGTGGTTTCAGCATCGTCTGTCGTGGAAGCTTCTTTTGAAGATTCTTCATTTATCTCGCTATTTAACGTGCTTGGAATTTCCGTTGAAGTTTCTGGTTTGCGGAATTAAATTAAATCACTGACATGAAGTATTTTATGATTGTGGTACAATTTGTTTCAAGTCGAGAAAATGTGGTTATTACAAGAATTATCTGTATACAAGATCACCAAAGATTGTACAAATATAATAAAAGGTAATATATGCCAAAATGTTAGCGTTGTATGTAGTAAATTACATTTGGAAATTAACGTCCCGTGGATTTTATGACTTTATTTATATAATAATAGAAAAAAAAATGAATATGTATATACAATACTTTTACTTTGTTGTTATCAAAACTTGACAAGGCATTTCATGTAAATTTATGAAATAATTCTATTTAGTAAATTTAAATAAAATGGTTTTAACCCTTTTCTCACTTTCTTCTCGTTTTCTCTCTCTCTCTCTCTCTCTCTCTATCTCTCTATATACATGTAAGTTAACATAAATATTAATTTTGATATCAATTTTTATTAATTGTTTTGCATCGTTTTAAATATTGCTTTATATTTATTGTATTATCTTAATACCTTTATTTTTTTATACCAAACACTGTCTTATAAAATGTTTTGATTAAGACATGAAATAGTATTTTTTTAAGCAACAGCCTGGCTGCGCTTTGTAACTGTGCTGAGGTATATGTTGAATCATACTTTAATCTTATGCCTAATATATATTTTGCATTAATGAATTGCCTTTACTTTTCTCTCCCTTCGCTGCATGCATATTTGCCCCGCATGAAGTAAGCGTACGAAATTCGGTGGACAGTTGATTTGGAAAGTTGATTTATTTGAAACGTTTTTGCTTATTAACAGGAAATACATTGGATTATATTATGTACTAATACTATACCTCAATGAGGAAATATCCATATCTAAAATTATATAAAATTGTAGTGGATGAAGAATATAATTCAATAACATGTCTTTCTTAATATCGAAAAATATTATACTTATATTGTTATTATACGAAAAAAGTAGAAAAGTTTTCTCGCGGCAATTAATTTTTTTATATCTCGATTATTATAAAGTATTTTAAAATTTAATTGAAATTGAATCTAGCATAATATGATATTTTTTCCAACCTGGCCTAGCAAATTTAAAAAAGCAAATACGACAGAATATATCCATTATAATGTATTATGTTGCGTAAAATACATTTGAAAGCGTATGCTATGACAAAAAGGATGTTTGGCGCGAATTTTCTACCTAATGATTGTATTGTTGGTGATTTCGTATGATCAGATGCATTATTACATTTATCAAAGCGGACAACACAACTTTCTGACATATGCATTTTTATTCTTGAAGATGTTTTACAAGATTAAATATAAATCTATTACGGAACTTAATTTAATTAGTAGTGCTAGTTTTTTATTCGTGGTAGAGCCATGCTGCAGTTATGTTTATTATGATTGCAGCCCGACTGTGCCGGCTCCACCGGGGAAGGACCACTCTCTCACAGAATACCGGCGTAAATTAGCATCTTAATGCTGATGTGTGATGCTAATGCGTATGGTGAGTGTAGAGAACCGAAGACCCTTTTTGCTGGTAACAAGGCATTCTATCTTAGAACGAACGGCAACGAATCTGCATTTTAATTCTTAATAAAAGATTGACGATGTAGATAGCCTCCATCATCCATTTATCATCAAGTGAACTGTATGCTCGTATATCGCACTTACTCTACAAAAAATGTGTCGGCTTTTTTTTTCAAGCACATTTCATTATGCACCTACTTTACGTTAACTATTTAATTTATTTCAAAGATATTTTTTTTTCAATATAATTAAAGACAAGGCAAAAGTTAAATGGGCTTAAAGTCAAATGAATCATAGATTTTGAAATATTGACTTTAGATTCCAAACCTCCTGTGTTCACAGTAACTTCGTAAGATTCAGATCTAGTGTAGCCACTGTCTGATACAGAACGTAGTGTCCAGATCCCCGCATCATTGCTGTTGATGTTTTTTACTGTTACTTTACATTTGACGAAATCAGTGTCCTCTTCAAGTTTATATTTGTCATTAGAATTATCTACGGGCTTAAACTCAATAGTTTCCCCTCTTGGGGTGTCTAAGTAGCATCCCTCTACGTTATCGCCTAAGGTTAATACCGATATTTCCCAATTTTCTCCAACATCAAGAGAAGTAACAAGAGCGGGGGGTCTTGTCGCTTCAGATCTAATGATGACACCTGAGAACAACAATATATATTGAGCATAAAATTGAATAAATTAACAATTTTTTTTAGTTTAGTAGATTTTTTTAAAATCATACATATATTTAAAATGTAACGAGTAAAATATTATAAGGCTATATGGGAAATGGCAGAAAAATATGTCTTTCGATAGTCGGCGGTACCGTCTCGTTTACACCAGACGTAAAATAGAAAGACACGCAGCAGCGTTAAAAGTGCAAAGAAAGTGGTACTGCGATCGTTAATCTATCTGTCAACCGCAAATCCACTCTGCAGCGGGAAAGCAATCGCCAGCTTATGACCTCTACGGGCTGATTATGATAAAGAAGAATAATTTAAAATTAAAAATTTTGTACAGCCGACCTCAATATGAGTTATAAAGAATAACTCAAAAGCTATTGGTCTGACCTTGATCAAATTCATATGGGACCACACGAGAAGTACCAGCTTTCAAATAAGAAAAGAATCATCGAAATCGATTCACCCAGTAAAACTTATAAGGAACACACATAAAAGAAACATACAATCGAATTAAGTACCGTCTCCTTTTTGGAAGTCGGCAGAAAAGAAGTAAACCTTTAAGAGCAAAGTACATATTGAAAATAAATATGATATTTTTTTTACTTTTATTTCATAGAGCGGATAAATTTCATCGTAATCATTGAAGTAATATTATGTACTACGTACTAGAAGAGGCACAACAAAAAATCTGTGTGGTAGTGCGGAGCGCGTGGAAGGAGGGGGGAGGCACAGAGTACCATATTTGCTAAGTAAGTTTGAACCCATTAGATCTAATGCACGTTGCAAACCAGTCAACAAGTCAACAAGTCTCAGCGTCTCTTCTATTACGTGGTACATATTAATTTAATGATAGTAATTTACTTTCCTTTTCCTTTTCTTTTTTTAAAAAACTTTACCTCCACTCTTTCTCTTGTATCGTGGTTTACAGTTTACGTACAAAAATTTCACAAGGACAAACATCCAGACCCGGAACAATTATTTGTAGGCCATACAATTATTTGTTCCGTGTGGGATTTGAACACACTGCGCCACGGAGCCGTCAAACGTTTACTTCACAGCGAACAAAGCCGTTAGCTGTATTTTTAGCTGACTTCCAAAAAGGAAAAGGTGCTCGATTCGACTGGATGTTTTTTTTATTTAATTTGATTGTATGTTACACGATAATAGGGTGAAAACTGACAGCGATCACCAAATGGTGAGAGGCACACTGAACCTAAACGTTAAGTTGGAGAGGTCACGTCTAATGAAGTCAACGCACCGTCCCCCTCGTGCACTAATCCAAGGCTCCGAAAACTTTCAGCTCGAGCTACAAAATCGTTTTCAGTGCCTAGAAGAAGAAGGAGCGATCGAGCGGAAACAGCGCTCCAAAGTCTTTGCCAGAGACCTCTTTGCTAGAAAGAGTCAACTGTCGAAGTTGAAGACCGAATGTGGCAGCATCGTTCCCAGGACATCTGATATTTTGAGTGAGATTGAAAGGTTCTATGAGCAGCTGTTCACGTCATCGTTGGAGCCACACGCAAGTGTGAGTAACGATCCAAGATCGAGTCTTATCCGACATTATTCCGATGATATCCCGGACGTCAGTCTGAGCGAGATTAGAATGGCTCTCACCTTAAAATCGGCAAGCCCCCGGGCGAGGATGGAATTACAGCGGAGCTTCTGAAAGCGGGTGGAAAACCGGTACGACGACGGAATTAAAGAGCTTCTGAAAGACTTTAAATCCTTCAGAAGCTCTTTAATTCCGTCCTCCATGGTGGCACTACTCTGGTGGCGAGGAGCAGAAGTGCGGGGGTCTTTTTCTTCAAGAAAGGCGACAACGCTCTCTTGAATAACTACAGACCGATTTTCCTACTGAACCGAGTCTACTTGCTGTTTTCGAGAGTCGTTACGAGTCGTATCGCACGCAGACTCGATGACTTCCAGCCTCCCGAACAAGCCGGTTTCCGAAAAGGCTTTAGCACCATATACCACATACATAACCTTTGGCAAATTGTACAGAAGACCGAAGAGTACAGTACTTTGTCTTACGTATGTGGACTATGAGAAAGCCTTTGATTCCGTCGAAATTTGGGTAGTGCTGCAGTCCCTTCAGCTTTGCCAAGTTGATTATCAGGATATCGAAGTGCTGAAGTGTTTGTTCAGTAGGGCTACGATGGCTATCCGAGTACAGAACCAGGGTCGAAACCTATCCAACTGCAGAGAGGTGTAAGACAGGATGACGTAATATCCCTGAAACTCTTCACCGCTGCATTGGAAGACGTTTTCAAGCTGCTGGACTAGAAAGGATACGGTATTAACGTCATTGGCGACTACATCAGTCACCTTCGATTTGCCGTATGTTATGTATTTATATATAATAACATCGGGTCGAAGCGGGGTCTTAATTCTTCGATACACTGTGTCTTAGTACGTGGTACTATTATTTATTCTGTGGTCTTAGCACTGACTTCAGTAGCTGTTATGTGGAAATTCTTATTTTTAAGTTATTTGATGTCAGTTTTACTTTCTTATAAAAAATATTTCTAATAATAAATGAAGACATTAGTTGGACGTAGTTATACAAAAAAGTTCCAACCCACAAGTCATTAAAAAATGAGTTAAATATACAGATCTACTTATTTTGACATCTTCATATGACGTAGTTATACAAAAACGTTCCAACCCACAAGTCATTCAAAAATGAGTTAAATATACAGATCTACTTATTTTGACATCTTCATATGACATAGTTATACAAAAACGTTCCAACCCACAAGTCATTCAAAAATGAGTTAAATATACAGATCTACTTATTTTGACATCTTCATATGACGTAGTTATACAAAAACGTTCCAACCCACAAGTCTTTCAAAAATGAGTTAAATATACAGATTTACTTATTTTGAGATCTTCGCGAAGATATCAAAATAAGTAGATCTGTATATCTAAATCATTTTTGAATGACTTGTGGGTTGGAAAGTTTTTGTATAACTACGTCATATGAAGATGTCAAAATAAGTAGATCTGTATATTTAACTCATTTTTGAATGACTTGTGGGTTGGAAAGTTTTTATATAACTACGTCGAGTTACGGTGTCTGCGGAGAACTGTACTTTATTAGGTGAATTGATGAGGATATATTAGGTACCAAATTTTGTATTGGACTATCGGTTCTCATCACAACCTACAGAGGCATTACTATTTTGATATTTTACCCAGGTAGGGGTCGCGGTAGTTCGGAGGCTGGCCTGCTTGCTTTAAATTTTATAATGCCCAGCGCACTGAAGCAGCCTTACTGAAGATTATTAATTGCATTTTTTAAATTTTAAGAGGGGTAACCACCTGCATTCTGCATACCATGTGAAATCGGCCAACACACATTGGGCAGTGCAGGCGTCTCTATACGTCGTACTCTATAAACTCTTTCAGAAATTAGTGCGTTTTACTAGGTGGCTGGTCTCCTTTTATATCTAGGAATCCATCTGTGTAGGTACCGCCTTCTCACCTATTTGGGTCGCCAAGCAGCAGTGCCTGCACTGCTGTGTTTCAGTTTGGAAGGTATAGAGAGTTAGTATAACACTATACAGGCTGTGAGGCATTCCATTCCTTAGAGGTGACAACTCATTTGTGGTCTTCTTTGCTTGATGTTGGTTTTAGATGTCCAGGGACTGCAGCAGCTACTTACCATTAGGTGGATTAAAAGGCCGTTTGTAACTTAGTTTTATGAAAGTCCTCCGCCAAACACTAGGTTTTATGTAAGCGCTAATACACTTACTTTCAAGATTTTATTCGAATAAGCAACATAAAGGCCAAGAACATTTTTTTTTAAATTTATTTATCAGATCAAAAGAAAAAGAATACATATATAGGTCTAATTAACATCTAAAAACCACGGAGGTTTGACTTGATGCTAAATAATTAAGTTTAAGTCAGCATATTATGTGCAATGTCTTGCACATAATATACTTCTAAAAGTAAGTAGTTAGGTATTTGAGCAGTTAGTAGGTATAGTAAGAATAAAAAAATATAAAATAATAATAATATAATATATAATATATTTAAAAATAATAATAATAATATAAAATTTAATATAAAAATAATAATAATAATATAATTTTTATTTAATATAAATTCTAATATATATTTATTTAAAAACGGGTTAAATTAATATAAATCAAATATCAGTCAATTTAAATATAGAGACACAATATGTGACTAACCCATGAAATGGTAATCATCAATCAATATTGCCTTTGTTAATAAAGGAATTCTCTACGTACCGAAGCAAGTAATTGCTAGACGTTAGATTTATTTTTTATCGTTTATTTTATCTTTATGCGATTATTAAAAATCAACACTGATCATGTTTAAAATTCTTCGTAGTGTTTTTCCGCTGTGTCAATGTATAGCTAACATTTGTATGAAAATTAATAACGCTTGAGAAACGACAGCACTTGTACATTATAAACTAGTTACATGGTATCGGAACAGTATTGTTACTGTTACGCCATAGTAATTTAACCTTTGTGCGTCCTTGCTTGTATCCAATAGGCTTATCACAGACAACCTAATATGTTAGTTGTCTGCGATACTAGATGTTCTCCGCGACTCCGCTCGCGTGTTAGGGTTTTAATGTTTTTGCGTGAAACCCTAATTATTTTTCTAAAATAAAAGTAGCCTAAGTTACCCCTTATGAAATCAGCTATCTACCAGTGAAAGTCCCGTCAAAATCGGTCCAGCCGTTTCGGAGATTAGTTGAAACAAACAGTCATACAGACAGACAAAAATTTAAAAATTGTATTTTAGTTATAAGTACCATATTTACTTCCATATGCATTTAATAAAAAAACTGTAATTTTGACATTACAAACAGACACTTCAATTTTATTTATTTGCATGTATAGATTTGTTTTTCACTTGAATGCTGAAATCATTATATAAAATTAAAAGCCTAACGGCCTTATTACAAAAAATAATTTATTTTATCAAGTTTAAACTAAAATCAGCTTAACGAAAGAAGTCGCGCTAATTAAAATGTAATGTTGGAAGAGTGGCTCCTTCTGACACAGGTGCAAATGCACTTAAAAGAATGAGTCAACCTATGTTCTAGAATTAAGTCAAACCTTGTGAAAGAAATAAAACTTTTTATTTGCTTTATTATTATTATTTAATGTAGCGAACATTGTGGCACTGCGGCCAAGGGACTTCTGAAGTTAAAAGGACTATTCTTAAACCATCGTGCAACCACTTTTTACTGGTAATGAGGCATTCCATCTTAGTCCTCACGGGTGACAAAGCATCTACATTTTGATTTGTAACAGAGGATAGATGTAGATGTCTATGGGCCGCAGCAACCACTTACCATCAGGTGGACTGTGTGCTCGTTTGTCACCCTTATCCTATAAAAAGAAACCATTAAACCATGGTTTTAAGCCGATATTATAAAAAAAGAACATGTTTTTTTATAAGACGATAACAGTATTTTTACTAAAATTAGTCTGACTTAAACTAGTGTGTTTAAAAGAAGTCCCGTGGAAAATATACTAATCTTTCGCTTAAACTAAAATGTAAAGTACGGTAGGTACTATTTAAAAAAAAACATACCAACATATCATGTAATGTGTTTTTTATATTTCATACAAAAAAAACAAACACATTAAAACTGAAAAACACTTAGGTTAAGCCGGCTACAACTTGGTGCATCCGATTGCAGTTGATTAAACTTGCTGGTGTACTACTAAATTTGTTAAAAATACGTAAACACGTATTAAGAAATATCAGCAATATCTGATGAAACGCCTCCCTTAGCATTAGTAAGCCCAGTTGAGCCAACCCATCCATCCTGCAGCCACAACTTGACACTATCCAATATTAAAAGCGACGACTATTTTCTATGATGTTAGTGCTGTAAGCCAGTTGGCTTTTACACCTTTATCGGACTCAAGACTTTATAAAATGGAGCTATTATAAAAGCGATCTTTGAAGCAATCTTATCAACGTAATTCGTACTTCGTATTACAGACTAATTAGTTGATTAGTGACAATCCACGAAATTGCCCTATTACTAGAATAAATGAAAATTTATTATTTTTTAACGTGGTAGAGCTATCTGTAACTATTTTATGGTTGTACAACGAATGCGTCGGCTCGACCGGGATTTTGCTGTATTTCGTATGGTGAGTGTAGAGAACCGGAGACCCTTCTTTCCTGGAAACGAGGCATTCGATCTTAGTCCTAAATGAAAACGCATCTGCATTTTGATTCCTAATCGAGGTTAACACTTACCATCAGGTGGACTGTGTGCTCGTTTATCACTCTAATTCTATTAAAAAAAATGCTCTTTCACCCGAGCCGCACGGACATCTATTATCCGTGGGGGAGCCTATAAAAAGGGGTCTTCTAGTTAACCTAATCCGCTCCTCGTCGAATTTTAACAAATTTGAATCGATGACACGGATTATATGATTATATAAGTTAGAACTAAATAAATATGGCGAAAACTACTTATTCATTACAGCTTATCAAAATTCCTCTAGTTAACAGGTCTGCTCCATTTTTGCCATAGTTGCCACGATTGACATGCGGATTGGCATGTCAATCGTGGAATTGGCATGGCACAACAGTTATTTTTTTATTATATTAACTTACTGTAAGGAAGATGATGCTGTCAATTTCCTATTAAATTTCCTTCTGTCTCTTCTTACGACACCCAAGGGATGTTATGGTGTAGTGCAAAAGGCAAAAGTCGATTTAAAACATAAAAAATTCTGCACTTTTATACATTCATACGCCCGAAAAATATAACTGGGAAGTAGAGTAAAATAGGTATGGTTATCCGATTTGTTTGACAAAATTGAACCTTATTGATCGATAAATTAACTGTTCGTTAAGAGCTATTGTGTTTAGACTAATAAGTTACCCATTTGTTTGATTATATTTTAATTGCTAAACGCATTAAGTATTCGAAAAGCCTTACGAACTATCGTTGTGTACATTGCAAGTAAAATACAGGCACATTTAGTTAAAAAGTTTTACAGTGTTATTTTTATAAAGTGAGTTTTTTATCACATAGAATAACATCTACTTATATTTTTACTTTGTTCGCACTGTCAATTGGCATACCCGATAAACCGGATTACATGACAACTGTCAACAAAATCTTCGTGTTTACTCTCTTATTTGTATGTATCTATTTAATTATTAAAACAATTCGTAACGATTTTAGCGTCATTCTAGTTACCTAATAGTAATTTAATTCATTTTAACGTCACATTATGTAAGTTAAACGTCACATTATTACTGGCAACATTGTTATTGGTCCATACTTCGTATATTATGTTCCTTACAAGGTCCTTACCTATGAGGGCATCCTAAAGATGTTATATTTAAAACTTTTATTTATAATATTTGGTGTATCCACGACTTTTTAATATATAGTTAATTTGTTCGAAAAATGTAAAGGTTAATGTTTCTTTCTGTTTGTACTATTAGTTATATTTCATATTAATTAGATTAAAAATAAATAAACCAAACCACAAATGTTCAATAATAGTAATCGGTAATAAAAGTAGAAAAAAAAAAGACACCACTGAAGAAAAAAATACCACTTAGGCATTGTTTTGTGTATTAATATAATAGTCTAGAAACTGATAAACTTTTATTAAAAACTATGTAACTTCACAATTAAATGACATTGTGTAGGTAACAAAAAACTTCACCTCAGTGTCAACTAGCGACATCTGGTGAGCGGAAGATTATTAGCCCTCATTTTGTTGGAACAATGTACATAACACATATTTTGCGTATCATATCGTATGTAAATAGGCACAGGGAGATGATCACTGCTATTCTGTGTAATGCTCACACAGAACAATAATATAATGGTTATATTTAACTGTAAAGCGGCACAAGAAAAACAATTTAAAAGTATTGTTGTCGTACATTGCTTTATAAAGTAAGTACCACACATGACATAGTAATTAAGTAAACACAACACACGCACCTGCAAATACGAAAAGGCACAGCGTGGCCTTTCCTAACGACCGCATCTTGGCACTATCCGGTTGCCACTACTTGCTACTTCAACTCCTACGTTTCAACTAAGTGATAATTCTGCAATATCTGTGTGTGTTTCTGTACTTATATCTTAATAATTAATCGTTTTAGGAGTTCATATAAATCCGCGTATCTAATCTAATCTAATGATATATTTTGTGTTACCTTATATAAATAGTAAATACTACCACAAAACTTTTAATAAATATCGACATGTTATGTTTGCATGCTCTTATGTAATATAGTTTAAAACAAATTACAAACATTGGTCAAATCACTTCATTATGCTATAGTTTAATGGTTTCTACTAAATGTTAATAGAACTAAGTAATTATTGATATTTAGGTTATAATCTTTATCTTTTCTTATAAACAATTAATACTAGCTTTATTCAGTTTTTGTTCGTAGACATTTTTCGTTGTGAGCTTGTGAGCGACATGAGATTAATTTTAACAAGGCTCTACGTTTTTTTGTTATTGTTTTAGCAATTGCATGCCTTAAGTGAAAGCGCAAGGTATGTTCTACTATCGCGTAAAAATTAAGATTCCAACGTTTTATCGAATGAAATCGTATCTAGCAATCATATTATACATATAAATGATATAAAAAGCACATTGTTAGAAAGATAAATGATTGTTGACCTTATTAATATATTTTTTAAATCGATTAATCGCTATTTTTAAATAAAAAGGGGTTTTAGTGGTTTATGGTGTGGATTTATCAAGTCCCCAAGGCTGGTAAACACGATAACTTTTGAAAATATCAATTGTAAACAATCTATTTTTTAATCTCTTCATTTATCATGTGGGAAGCCACTGAATGTAAATGACAGTGTAATTTTGTTTTGTTTAGCTATAATTTATTTTTTTCGGCTCCAAAATGGCGAAATTTTCGTTGATTCGGTAGCCTTGTATGTAAATTATTTCTGTAAATATTCGGAAGCCGCACTCTGAGCTACAGCCACAGAGTACTTTACTCATTTACTCAGTCCGGCGTCAGTCGCCGTCGTGAGTGGACATTGTTTCGGTTGTTTGCAGCGGCTAAAAAAGATCGCTGTATAAATACACAATATTTGAATAACCCAATTTCTTAAATACTTGATTACAATAATAATGAGAGATTTTTTTATTACAATATTTTAAAAGCACAGAATAAATAATAGTAGTACGTACTAAAAGTAAGTAGTACTAATTTTTTCATCATGGGTGTCCTTTTCATGGTTTTCGAGGGTGTTGAAGCCGATAGTGCTGTCGAAATGTAAATCCAAGATGGTGGCTGCAATAGGTATCAATTTTTTCATCATGGATGTCATTTTCACGGTTTTCGAGAGAGTTGAAGCCGATAGGGTTGTCGAAATATTAATCTAAGGTGGCGGCTGCAATAAGTATCAATTTTTCATCATGGGTGTCATTTTCATGGGTTTCGAGGGTGTTGAAGCCGATAGTGCTGTCGAAATGTAAATCCAAGATGGCGGCTGAAGTAGGTACCAATTTTTTCATCATGGGTGTCATTTTCATGGTTTTCGAGGGTGTCGAAGCCTATAGTGCTGTCGAAATGTATTTAAACTACTTTAAAAAATTCCATATAATAATGTTATAAGTAATTTTTTTAATGCGCTTAAGGCATGCCCAATTGGATTTACCAATTATTATTATTATTATTATTATATTCAAACCAAAACATAATTAAACCTTAAGAAGTATTTTCTTGTTGAGGAAAATAATTATCCAACTGCATAAAAACACAAAGTTGTCATATTTATTGCAAAATAAATCTGAGAATTGCATAAAATCTCAGAATCAAAGTATTGTAGATGTAAAAATATTATTACATGTTGGAACAGGGGGTCATTGTAGAAGCGTGCCCGTCGCGACCCCTGCCAGCCCTTTTCAGGGCTGCAATTCTACTCAGCTGCGCACCCATGCCAACGAGAGTTAGGGCGTCCCCCCAAGGCGACGCACACCAGCTCGTCCCCGTTGGTGTGGAATGCAGCGCGCAAAGCAGTGATGGGGACCGCCACCCGTCACGCACAGCCCGACACGGCGGAAGGTGGAGGACAGAGTGCAGAGTTGGCACATGGAATGTTAGAGGAGGCATGAGAGATAAGACGAATGAGTTGATCGAAGTAAGGAAAGAAAGAGAATTAGATGTCGTGTGTATGTCGGAGACCAAACGGAAGGGCAGTGGTACTGAAGAACTCCCTGGCGGGGCGTTAGCTCTATGGTCCGGAGTCTCGGAGAGCGAGAAAGCTTGCCAGGGAGTGGGGGTGCTGCTGTCTTCTCGGTTGGTCGATGTTATGACTGAATATAAGGTTGTGAACTCAAGACTTCTTTGGGTTCGCTTTAAATTGGGACTGACAAAGTTATTCCTTTTGGCTGTTTATGCGCCGGTAGCTTCGCCGTCCAGGGCTGAGCTGGAGAAGTTTTGGGAAAATGTAAGAGAAGTTCTAGATTTGGCTAGGGGAAACGAAAGAATTGTTGTATGTGGTGATTTGAATGGATGGGTTGGTACCGCTCGACCAGGGTACGAGTCGGTACTTGAAAAGTTTGGCGATAAAAGGGTTAATGATGCTGGCAAGCTTATACTGGCGGTATGCAAGGAAAAGGGTCTTCTTTTGACAAACACTATGTTTAATCACAAGAAAATCCATATGTATACTAGAGAACGAAAGAATGAGAGAAGTATGATCGATTTGTTCCTGGTGGATGACCGACTGCGAAAACAGGTGATGGATATGCGAGTGTTCAGGGGTGCTGACCTGGGAACGGATCACTATCTAGTGATTACTAGATTTAGGGGTCTGTTCGCGGGTTGGCGCTACCGGACGGCAGTAACAGAACCACAGTCGGTCTGTCGCATCCGAAGCTGGAAACTTCAGGAAGCGGATACTAGGGGCAAATATCATGCGAGGGTAGCCGAAAAGCTTGACACCATCGATGGCAGAAAAGAATGTCTAGAAAGAACATGGCAGAACCTTAGGGATGGAATGGTAAGTGCAGCGGAAGAAGTGTGTGAAACAATAAAAAGAGGCAGTAGTAAAAGAAGAGATGCATGGTGGAATGATGAAGTGAAAGAAGCTGTAAAGAAGAAGAAGAAAGCATGGTTAGACTACTTGGCCTCTAGTAATGATAAGGATATGAGAGAGAAGATGAAAGAAAGATATAAGCTGCAGAAAGTTCACACGAAAGCATTGATTGAGGAAGTGCGTGAAAGGTGTAGAATGGAAGCGGACGAAAGGTTGTCGCACAACTTCAAGGAGAACTCCAAACTGTTCTGGAAAGAGGTTGGAAGGACCCGAAGTGGTGCGACGGCCTTAAGAATGAACAAAGTGCTTTCGAGAACTAATGACGTCCTCTCAGAAAAATCGGACGCCATGCAGCGATGGAGCGAATTTTATAGAGAAATGTATGCGTGTGATGATATTAGTGAGTGATCCGGGGATGACGCCGTGACTGGTACGCCAGACCCGGACCTCGATGACACTGAGGTCATCAGTATGAAAGAGATTGAACGTGCGATTCGAAGTTTGAAATGTGGTAAGGCTGCGGGACTAGACAGAGTTACTGCTGAAATGGTCAAGTATGGTGGGCCTCGCGTCTGGAACAGCTTTCATCTGCTGTGCAATGAATGTGCGGGGGATGTCCCGGATGATTGGCGATCCGCAGTTATTGTGCCTTTATATAAAGGTGAAGGTTCACATTTTGACTGCGGGTGCTATCGGGCGATCAGCTTGACCAATTTAGCAAGTAAAGTTTACTTGAAGGTTTTGACACGTAGGATGCAAGAGAAATCGGAAAGATTTCTATGGGAGGCACAATGCAGATTTAGACCTGGAAGAGGATGCACGGATCAAATGTTTTCTCTCCGCATGATCACGGAAAAGCTTCTGGCTGCTAACCAGAAGATTTTCTGTGCTTTTGTGGATCTTGAGAAAGCATCTGATAAGGTTATAAGGAAGAAAATGTGGGAACTGTTGCCGGGGTATGGTGTGGATGGTCGATTGCTAAGGGCTGTGCAGTCTCTTTACTGTGACTGTAAAGCCTGTGTGTGGGTAGGGCATGACCTGTCACCTATGTTTAGCGTCCAAACGGGCGTAAAACAGGGTTGTGTCATGTCTTCCTGGCTGTTCATACTGTATCTCGACAGCTGTTTACAGAAGGTGAAAGATAGCTGTTTGGGTGTGAAATTGGGTGACATAAAAGTAAATTCACCATCAGAGGCAGAACTGCGGGCATTAGTCACTTGTATGAAAGAGGAATGTGAAATTAAAGGTCTCCGTTTGAATGCTAATAAAACTAAGTTTCTGGTATTTGAAAGGGACAAAGAGAGAACGAAGTGTGAAATATGGGTAAATCAGGAATGTCTAGAACAGGTAAATGAAATTGTATACTTGGGGAGTGCTTTTAGCCGGGATGGAAGATGTGATTTAGATGTGGACAGGCGTGTCGCTGCCGGGAACAATGTCAATGGTGCCCTGACTGCGTTAGTCAAAAGGCAAGGCGTAGTGAAGAGTGCACGCCTTGCAATACATAACGCAGTGTTGGTACCGACTTTGTTATATGGCAGCGAAACCTGGGTATGCCAGAAGAAGCATAAAAGCAAGTTGAATGCAGTGGAGATGCGATCTCTTCGTAAAATGTGCGGCGTTACCATGGCCGACCGAAAGCGAAACGAAGAGATTCGCAATATGGCAGGTTTGAAAGATGACCTTATCACAAAAATTGATAAGGGCGTGCTTCGGTGGTTTGGGCACGTTGAGCGAATGAGTGAAGACCGAATGGTGAAGAAAATATATAGCGCGAAAGTTAATATTAAAAGGTGTCGAGGTAGACCGAGACTGACTTTCGTAGACCATGTGAGAAAATTGCTCGAAGAGGGTAGGGTCAAGAGTACTCGGATACCTAGACGTGCATGTATGAAGAAGATAATGAATCTGAAAGAAGCGAAAGAGGTGTGTAAGGATCGTGACACTTGGCGATCTGTTCTCTCTGGCTACCCCGTCAGTAAATGATATCCTGCTGGATAACATAATGTGATGATCACAGCGCCAACTTCCAAATAATCAATGGCTATATATCACAAGTATATGAACAAACAATCTACCCGTGCCTGTGAAACATTTAAACTTTAAACGATAAGGTTGAAGGTAAACCGGAATTCAGTGTCAGACTCTGCGACAAACAACTTAACCAGACTCGAAAGGCAGCAATTTATGTTCAGTCGCTGGTTAGACCTCAGATATAAGGACCTACGGCATACATCATGTACTCTGACCGCTAGCTTATATGGTCGTTTTTCTAAATGAACTTTATATTATTTTAAATAAAAGCCGTTTGAAAAAAAAACATATTATGAGATAAAGTCGTGCTATGTGTAAAGGCCTGTAAGTGTAGTGGCGGTGTAAAAATGTCTACTACCCTGTATCGTCCCGCGCGTGTTGTAAGAGGCGTCAGAGGATAACTGTAACAGAAGATGAGCAGCAACATCTTCCTGATAACAACGCCATGAAATACTGCGGTTGTCAACTCGCCTGCCAAGTGTGGCAACTATGGTTAAATCCCTCCTATGAGGCAATCTGTGGAAGCTTCCGTTCAGCTTTGGATGAGTGTGTGTAAACTATGATGGAATGCCTCGTTATCAGTAAAATGATTTCTAGTTTTCGTTACTGACCATAAGAAACACAATTCCAACATTATGCTGCTTTACGCTGGTATACGGTGCGTAATTGGTCCTTCCCCACTCGAGCGGAAGCTTTCGTGTTGCTGTCACAATAGGGCAGAATGTAACCAAGTTATTAATATGCGTTTCCACATTTAAGTTTCTGAGTATCCTTGACTTTTACTCGTTCACCTATGTAGATTCTAAGAAAGCTTTACGGACCTTTTAGGAAGAAGAGAGACTGAAGCAGAAGTTTTTACGACCTACATTTTGTAATAACTGCTGAGCGAAACACTATATCACAGGTAGCATATATAGGGATATGTTCCTAGTAACAATGTAAATATGAAGCTGTTCTAGTACCTACTGAATATGGTCTTCGAATATGTAAAATTGCCGTTTAGTTGAGCTACTTTGGTCTACTTTTGGTATAGTTTACATACCTTCGTGCCGCAGTTAATGCTGACTATCATCTTCAAGAATTGCTAATCATGATGGAGAAGCTGGCACCCAAACAATTCTGGTTTATGAACTGCTCTTTGCGATTGCTACTACCGAACAGACGTTGGCAAAATTAGTAGAGCTATCAGTCAGTAGTCAAAAGTTTAAATTTCGATGAAGCAGTAAAGAATGCCTTTATGACTTCCTCGATTTTCATTCAGCAGAATTCTATAGCAAGGCTCAATAAACTGCCTATAAAATTCTAGGGTTAATATATTATTAAAATATTCTGACTTCTCAGTAGTAATTTAATAATATAATTTTTAAACTTAGTACACATGCCAATAGTAACCATTTTAGTGGGAGATACTTTAATCTGGCAACATTAATTTTCTTGTGAATACATTTATACCGTTACACAACAATGTAATATTGAAAACAAAGTAACAAGATTTAATGTTCAAAATGCTGAGAAAGTTAAAAATACATAACTTTAAACTTTCGACTTTGTCGAATGTTAATGTTTAGGTTTAGGGTATGTAGAATTATGACTGCAAAATTGCTTTAAGTAGCCCTAGCCAGAGCTACTAAATCGTCATTTCTAAAAACGTATTAGTACCGTTTGACTCCGCTAGATAGCGCTAATAGTAAGCAAGCTGGGTTCCCTTTATTATGAAGAAACTGTTTTCTACTGTTTGAATTGAAAACCTGAAAAGAATAACGTATTAATAATTTTTAATTCTAGCCGAGAGTTTAGGGAATTTCTAAATATCAAAAAACTACGTTGCTTTGCATTTACGGTAGGTGGCGCGTTATGTTACTTTTCGAATTAGAATATAATCTCCGTGTGAATATAAAATTTATCAATAACTCTACCACAGCGGCTCCAATCGGATCCAGATTTTGTGATTTTCTTTTTTTAGTACTATACTACCATAGGTTGCGTATATGAGTGTTAGGTCTATAAATATAGAATTTGATAATAATTTGATTATAGCGACAGCAATCGGATCCTTGCATAGCTATTCCAGCGTCTCGACAAAACAAATATATAATTGTGTGAATATGACGTTCAGAAATAACATGTTCCCAAACAGACGAACCGATCATAATATCTTGTATCGGTCATGCGCCTGATCTCTCTCCGATCGTAACGGGTTACCTAATTCGGTCCTGTCAGACTATGAGAGAGGGAATAAAGGATGCACCTGTGCTTGCGCGTGCTTTCAGGCACTATAACACAGAGTACATTATATATAGGGAACACTATAACCCACTATAACCTGGCCTGCGCAAATGGCTAGAATAGGAGGACGTTATTATTGCTTAACCTTAGGAAGACAACCGGGCTGACCCATCACCCCAGTATTTGAAAAAAGTTTCAATATTTTTTTAGTGTTGTTTTTGTTTCTTTCTAACACTCGGTGTATTCTCCAATTGTAATGAATTCAATCAGTCACACACATCAACGTGTCACGGTAAGTTGTTGTTTTTGTTATATTGACATTGCTGGGGATTTTTTGTGATAATGATGTAAATGTTTGATCCTTTAGATGATAATGGCTTCAATTTCGGATGAGCAGTATCGAAACTACTTGCAAGTTTGTAAGTGGAGTCGATAATTTCGACAAAATGATGGATAGGTAATGTAGATAGGTAGTTCGCTGGTGTCAATTCTATGGTGCTTTATATTAACGTTAAACATCATAACACCTGCGCCAACAAGTTCCGGAGCAGTTATTTAAAGAAATTAGCTTTACAATTGGCGGAACCGCACATGAGGCGTCATTTGAGTACAAATTAGCCTCGAGAATTAGGAGTCACTTTACCTGATACTCTAAATATAATCGTTGAATCCTTCAATATTTGCCAATTTATATTAATGTAGTTTTGGAACTATTTTGACTGCCTCATTGATCTAGTGGTCGTAAGCGCGACTGCTGATGATGCAGTCTCTAGTTCGAATTCTGGGTGGAGCCAAGACACAGATAACGAATTCTCCTGTCCAGATTCTGTCCAGTTCAATTATCTGTAGCAGCCCGGAGTCAGGAAGTTGACGGTGTATCACCCCCGCGCCTCGGAAAGAACGTAAAACCGTTTGTCCTGCGCCTGAACTCTCTCCGGCCATCCCATCGGACTATGAAAGTGAGGGAATACAGGGTTCACCTGTGTTGGTGCACACTCGCGCTCTATGATTCTGTCTTGCGCAGATGGCTAGTCTCTGGTGAAACTGGCCGCCGTGACCGAAATACGGTCCGGAGGATATTATTGACGCTTTCCCTGTCCTATGAATCATATATGAACATTTCAATGCTTTAACTATTGTATCTACGAGTATAACGCGGACAGGGAAACTGTTAAGTAGTTTATTCTTACGACTGGATTCGATATTTAAAAAATACTAAATACATAATATGTATTATGTATAAAATGAATAATACATATTAAATCTATACAAATAAATAAAATTGAAGTATCTGTTTGTAACGTCAAAATAACAACTTTTTACTAAATACATTTGAACGTATATACAGTACTTATAACAAAAACGCAATTTTTAAAATTTTTGTCTGCCTGTCTGTTTGTTCCGGCTAATTTACAAAACGGCTGGACCGATTTCGACGGGACTTTCACTGGCAGATAGCTAATGTTATAAGGAGTAACTTAGGCTACTTATATTTTACAAAAAGAATTAGGTTTCCGCGCAATATAATTAAAACCCTAAATTATACGCGGGAGAAGTCGCGGGGAACAGCTATTAAATAAATAGAATGAATTAAAGCGAACATTAAAAAGGTAACCATAAAGTTTAACTATAAAGAAATATTTAAGTAATTGTTTCAGATAAACTATCGATTGATTTACCGTCTTTATGGACTTTTTGTGTTTCTTCTTAAATATTGAATTTTAAACGTTTCCTAATCAAGTTAATTAGAAAATAAAATGAATATTTATAAGTGGTTAACATAAAAGCTCGATAACATGAAAGTAATTAACTTTGTAACATTTATTTTTATGACTTTCTCCAAAGTGATATTTTGTTGCGACATACTACGACACTATAGAATGATGAAATTAAAAAAAATGTTCATGTTTTTGTTATAGAATATGGATATGGATATGGGTGTCAAGCGAGTACGCAGTCCACCTGATGGTAAGTGTACGCTGTATCTGTGGCTGTGGCCCATAGACATCTACATTTATCCTCGATTAAGAATCAAAATACAGATGCGTTGTCACGCTTGAGTACTAAGATGGAATGCCTCGTTTCCAGTAAAAGGGTCTCCAGTTCTTTACACTTACCATAAGAAACACAGAAGTATTAAGCTGCTATTTTACGCTGGTATTCTGTAAGAGCGTGATCTTACCCCGGTCGAGTCGACCCACTCATGCAACTCCATAATATAGCTGCAGTGTGGCTTCTATCGTGTATTGGTCAAGCAAGTTATATATCCTGTAGGATATAATCTGAGAGCATTATAATGCGCCTGCCGAGCGTCTTGAATCGAAAGCTGATGACCTGAAGAGAAGAAGAAGCACTGCAAACACACACAAACAAACGATATGTTCAGCAGTGGACCGCTATCGTTCTCATATGCTGATTTTGTTTACATGATATATGTCGGTACTTGATTTAATAATTCGCACTGTCAACGTAACAAAAACCTACTCACTCTTGCTTTGAATACACCCAGATTATAATCGGACGGCGAGGCAGACGCTGGCAATTTATTCTACTCTATTGCTGTGCTGTCTATGCATTAAAGACGAAGCAACTGTTTAGTCGGCGGGTCTTTGTTGTCGATATTCCACGCATTAGAACCAAACCGTTTGCTTCGTCTTTTGTAATGCGTACAGCAAAGGAATGGAATAATTTGCCGGCGTCTATCTTTCCGTCCGAATACAATCTGGGCGTCTTCAAGGCAAGATTTACCATCTAAGGCTACATCTCCACTCACCACCAGGTGGGATTGTGGTCAAGCACTGGCTTATAATAAGTAAAAAAAAGTCCTAATGTGTAGATATCGGCAATTACAATATCTCAAGAATTTTGCCCATTCTCACCAAGTTGGGTAGAAGGATTAATGAACGCAATACCAATACTCTTCTCACAGCGTGCTAGTGGATCCTCTTACCATTTTGCCTTTGCTTTATGATTGACTAGTGACCCGCCCCGGTTTCGCACAGGTAGCATCTATCTATATAGCATTATTTAGGTTTAAGATGCTCAAAGACCATTTATTTTATTAATTTATGTTTTTTCAAATAAGTCTTTAAGTTTTACGGATAAAGTATAGCCTATATCCATACTGACATTGCTCTCGATATGTCCGTTAAGTTTCACCACAATTGGTTCAGCCATTCCGAAGATTAGCCCGGAGAGAACGACAAAAATTTTAAAAATGGTTGTTTATGTGTTAATAGCGTGCCAAAAACCATCTAATTACAGACATATACTTCGATTTTGTTTATACAACATGTAACAAAAACCCTGTGGTTCCTGTTAAGTACGTTATCAGGATCAGTATTGAAACCTATAGAAATACCTTTTTTTTAAAACTCGAACAATAATTTTTTTAATTTTATTAAATATTTTTTTTTAATTTTATGTGATGTTATTACCTCTTACTGACACTAGCCAATGCTAAAGCTAAGTAAAGCGGGGTCTTTGACAATCCTCTTACTCCCCAGACATTGCAGAGGTAACAAAACCACATACAATTTACATACAATTATTTTTTTAAGTAAAATAAAAAAATATTGTTCAAGTTTTAAAAAAAAAAGTTATTTCTATACGTTTGAATAATGATCCTGATAACGTACTTAACGAGAACCACAGGGTTTTTGTTACATATTGTATGTATAGATTTACTGCTATTAGTTGGACGCTAGTCTCTTCCACTTGTAGCAGGGTGCAAATCGAATTGGTAAGTTAGGTAATTTGAGGGTAGATTGTAATTCTCTTTAGACCTCATGCTGCTGCACTTGATAGACGGATTGGATTGTAGCTTAAATGTGCTCACTTTGGCTCGATCTTATTTTTCATCTAAAACAAGTGCATGACTACTATCTCACCTGATGGTAAGTGGTAATGTATTCGAAGACGGTACAGTTCACTATATAGGTACTTAAACTTGCCTTGACGCAGAGTGATTGGGGCTCTTTACTATATTATGGAAAGTCTGAATGTGTCAAAAAGGCACGTATTGACATACAAAATATGGTGTTAGTCCCTACTTTACATTGAGTTATATGTACTACGTACTAGAGAAGCCATTCCGAACATTGACTATGTTCAACTGAACTGTAGTGCAATCCATACAAACTAAATATTGCGTAAATTGAAGATTTGTGAAATCCAAAAAATAATTATTATTACATTTTATTTAGAAATATGTTTGTTTAGATTAAATTAAGATATTTTATATCAAATTTTTATATTTATTTTATATTAATATCTTATTTTATTTTATTTAAAGTTTTCGCGCATGCGCGAATTCTACTCCCGCGCATGCGCAAAGACATAGAGTAGGACACAATTTTTGTTTGGTACGGCTTCTCTAGTACGTAGTACGTATAACTCAATGCTACTTTAATTGACGGTAGTATGAAAGGAGAAGTATGAAAGTAAAGTTAATGCTGTAGAAATAAGGTCATTAGGAAGTATGTTAGGGATGACTCTGAATAATAGAATTAGAAACAATGTGATGAAAGAAAAGTGTGGTTTGCAAGAAGATGTTGTGAAAAGAATTAGAAAAGAAATGCTTAGGTAGTTTGGACACGTTAATAATTTAAAATTAAAAATTTTGTACAGCCGACTTCAATATAAGTTATTAAGAATAACTCAAATAACTCAAAAACTATTGGTCTGACCTTGATCAAATTCATATGGTATCACACGAGAAGTACCAGCTTTCAAATAAAAAAGAATCATCGAAATCGGTTCACCCAGTAAAAAGTAATGAGGTAACACACATAAAAAAACATACAGTCGAATTGAGTACCGTCTCCTTTTTGGAACTCGGCAGAAAAATTAATGAAGAAAGATTAAAACAAAGCAAACTTATGCTGCAGAAGTAAGTGATAAAGTCTGCAAGGGTCGCACTGGGCGGAAGTTTATCGACCAAATTTGCTATAATTGAAGATCGGCCAAATTGAGAGCTAATACATGCTTGTCGGTTAAAGGTAACCTGTATGCTCAGATATAAGTGTGAAAGAAGTTAGGGAGGTGTGTCAGGACAGTGCCAAATAGAAATCAGTAATCACTTCCTACCCTCCTGGGTGACCTCGTGATAGTTTATGTTTATATACGCATTACAAAAGACGAAGCTGGACGAAGCAAACCGTTTGTTTCATATACGTGGTATGTACTTCTGGTATATTATACTGGATGGTAATACACTACCATTATTGAATAGATTTCTCTACACCACTAGAACAGTGAAAGACAATGGTACAATAGTTCTAAAATTAAAAACATGAAATGTCTTGGAAGAATCCTTAAACTTATCTTGCTGTCACTAAACAAAGATGTTTAGATATGAATGATTTATTATCATACTCGTATTTAGATATTATATGTATTGTGGTGCGTCATAAAAGTGTTGTTGATACATTGGTATTTATTATACCAATGTATCAACTATATATTATGTATATACCTACAGCTTAATGAACTATATATTATGTATATACCAACAGCTTAATGCTGCTGTCTATGAGGATTCTATGTTTATTTATTTATTTATTTATTTATTTAGAAAACCAACAGCGTATATAGAAAATATTAACATTAATGTAACAAACTAAAAGTATGGCCAATAACAGGTTTCCCTTATATTGTTTGATGGTAGGTGTATTGTTGTTAGAAGAAAAGGAAAAAGAACAATCTAATAGATAAATTATAAGCAAAATTATAAGCAAAATTATAAGCAATTCAATGTAATGAAGGTGGTCATAAGTTTACAGATCAGGAGAGATAGTCAGGTAGAATGATATATTACATTACCTTTATATATATATAAATATATATATATATATATATATATATAAACATATAAGATATATATATATATATATATATATACATACATATATATTTACTTATGTATATATACATATTAAATGTTTAAATATATAAACATAATACAAATAATTAATTATAATATATATTAAATAAAATAACTTAAGTACTTATATTTATATTAGTAGCCTCAAAAATACATATAGAAGAAATAGATGAGAGAATATATGATTGTATGTGATTTTAACTTCAACTGCTCTATTTCGTAATAGTTTTCTTGATGTAATCTTTAAACGTAAGTTTAGATTTCGCAAAGAGGTCAATGTGTCCAAATTGTTCATTATATGTACGAGCAAGCCGCGAAAGAACAGTGTTTCGACAGTAGTTTGAATGATGCCAGGGAGTCTGTAACAATGTAGTATTGCGGGTACGGAATTTTGGAGTACGAAAGGTGATTCTTGAGACAAGATATGGACAGTCAATATTACTGTTTATTATATCATATAACAAAGCCATGTCAAGCAAAATGCGCCTGTGTTCCAGAGATAAGAGATCGTGCTCAGTGCAACTGTCTGTGTAAGTATCGATTTTATTCCGACAGCGAAAGTTAAGGTGATTAACAAATATTTTTTGAATACGCTCAAGGCGGCTTTTGTAGACATTGTACTGTGGAGACCATATTGAACTAGCATATTCCAAAACACTTCTGACATATGCAAAATAAACCATTTTAATTGTATTAATATTCGAGAATGGTTTACAGATGCGAAGAACAAAACCAAGATTTTTATAGGCTTTACTGATAACGTAATCAATGTGTTCGGATAGTATCATTTTATGATCAAAAATTACGCCTAAATCCCTAACACTTACTTTTCGGCTGATTTCTAATCCGTCAAAGTGATATTTATTTAGAATTGGCTTAGATTTCCGTGTAAAACTAATACATTCGCACTTGCTTGCATTGACAGTTATATTATTTATTTTGTAATATTCAAATAAACGGTCCAGGTCTTTTTGTATCAATAGGCAGTCATGTATGGTGTTAATTTTACAAAAAATCTTCTTATCATCTGCATACATGAGGTAATTTGTGTGTATAATGCACGAACCAATGTCATATAGGTAGGCATTGTAAAAAAGTGGACCTAAGTGAGAGCCCTGAGGAACACCTGTAGGTATGTTTATGTAGCTCGAACGGAAACCACCTATCACGACTGCTTGTGAGCGGTTTGTGAGATATGATTCAGTCCATCGGGGCAAGTCACCGTGAATCCCTAATATTTGTAATTTGTTGAGAAGGATCATGTGATCCACACGATCGAAAGCTTTTTCAAAATCAGTGTAGATCACATCAACCTGCCCACCTTGATCCATATTTTCATGGACAAAAGAAGAAAAACTTGCCAGGTTCGTAGTGGTGGATCGCCTTTGTAAAAAACCATGTTGCTGCTCAGGGAAGGCACGTGAAAGCGTGGAGTAAATTACGTTATATACTACTCGTTCAAGGATTTTAGCCGCGGTGTTCAAAATGTTGCTGCCGCTACAACAATATTCGAAATATGACGACAGACCCACGCAGAAAGCTTGCGTAAAAATGATTTTGTATGAGACACTGGCTACTTACAATTCATCTATCTGTATATACTATAATAAACTCTAACACGACGATTTCTGCTGAAGTTGAGCTCTAGAGAAGAGCTGAGACGAATTTTGGGAAGGTGAAATTGTGAAAAAATATAATTTCGTCAATCGGCGAAGCCAGTCTCGCGAGTCTGAAAGAGCGTTTGCGGTTATTTCGTTACTGCGTAGTATATATAACATTTGTAAAAAAAATGTCGTTGATTTTTTTAATCTTTTAATTTAGTTTTTATATAATTCAAAAAAAAAAGTCCCAGTCGATTTTGTCTGTTATAAAGTATTTCCAGACCTCTCCAAAAATATTCTATTAAAATTCCCAAAAAAATATACTTTTGGCAATCTCAAATTTTAATCGTAAATTTAAAAGTAATTTTAATAATACCTGCAAATTGCCAGACAAATTTAGCGGTTTTAAATAATTCCCAGATGTGAATAAAGTTTACAAAAATGAATACGACAAAAAGTCTTATCTTACGTATTTTCAAAATTCTTGAGTCCATTTCATTCTAGACTCGACGAGAATTTGCTTTACAATATTTCAAATGGAAAATCAGTGCAGAAAAACTTTACTTCAGAGACTGCAAAAAAAGTAATAAGTATATAGACCGTTTCATATATATACTTATTACTTTATACATCCTAGTTTTATAGTTACTGATTCAAATATGTAAAAAGGTAAATAATAAAATATAGGAAAAGAATTAACAAAGTATCGGTAAATTTTGTATGTACTATGTTTTAGTAAAATCACTATTATTATTTTGTATAGAAAGAACACAATCTAACTTCAAATTTTGTATATGTTTATCGCAATGTTTGTTGATGTAACATTATTTAATTACTACATAACGGAGAATCCTGCATAACTGTGATACGTTTCTTCTTTATAAAATCAGTACAGAATGTAAGGTTTCTAATATAAGTTTAAGAAAATTACATTGCTACGAACATTGAGTTGCATGTACTACCTCTTGATAAAGAGTAATTGTGTTCTGTGTGTACTACGTACTAGAGAAGCCATTCCAAACCAAAATTGTGTCCTACTCTATGTCTTCGCGATTGCGCGGGGGTAGTAGTCGCGCATGCGCGAAGACTTTAATTTTATATAACATAAGATATTAATATAAAATAAATATAAGAATTTAATATAAAATATCTTAATTTAATCTAAACAAACATATTATATTTCTAAATAAAATGTAATAATAATTATATTATAGAATTCACAAATCTTCAATTTACGCAATATTTAGTTTGTACGGATTGCAGTACAGTTCAGTTGAACAATGTTCGGAATGGCTTCTCTATAGTATGTAGTATATATAACTCAATGGCTACGAAAAACTTAAAGTTGCGATACGTTACGTCAGATTTGATTTGTTTATGATTTGTTATGTTTCTTCTTAAATAAATAAATAAAAACGTTTTTGGATTGTAGTTTAAATCAATACCATCATACTTTTAATTTTAGAACTGTATATAACTACTGTCTGTTTGAGTACCTTATTCAATGAAATAAAAAATAAAATATATTAAATAAAAACATATGAAATAAAAACATTTACTTGTATTTTGTTGTTTTTTTTTTTCGTTTGATGCTTTTAAAGCATCTATAACAGAAGATGGCATACAGTCACCTTCAAACCAGCAAAATTCAAATTTTTCATCCTGAAGGTCCCATCCATTTCTAATTGGTACCAATGTACTTGGGAAACGTAAATGCGCATTTCGTCAAATTCGCTGGTAATGTATTAAGTACGTAGGAGTTGTTGTTGTAATTCTGCTTTACATGGTGGCAGGTTTGATGCGTCGTAGTTTTTGAACAATTTTTCACATCGTTCATCGGGGATACTCGTATTTGCTTTGTAAGTCGAACAAAATTTTTCAAACCTAGCAGTATTAATATCTGTTAAATTTTTAAAACTTAACAGATATTAATATGTGTAAATGTCTATAATACTATAACACAACATCATATCTTAAGCCAGTTACATGAGCAGATCTGAGATCTGTAAATGCTTTTTGGTAATCTTCATTTCCTCTCAAAATTTGTAGTGGCCTCTTCTATCCTTTCATGAAGAAAAAAAGCGTTATAATCGCATCGCGTCATGGCATGAAACCAGGTAAACTCGAGCAGACTTTTGGTCCTAGTTCAATTGACAACTGGGATATATTAATTAACCGTTTTTATTGTTGTTTCCATCTATAATATAAAAATGAATCGCTGAATGTGTTGCTAAGCGCAAATCTCGAGAGCAGCTGAACCGATTTCGCTAATTCTTTTTTTATAATATTCCTTGAAGTACCTAAATAGTTCTTACGGAGAGAAAAATTTAAAAAATTTGCCTGAAAAAGTCTAAAAACAACACTTTTCTATATTCCCATACAAAAGATTCTTATAAGATTATATACTTAAAAGTCAATTTGAACTTTAATACCATACCATAAAGCTGTTAGGCGGTACGAAGTTCGCCGGGTCAGCAAGTATTCCATAAATATTGACAAGTTATCAGATTCTAAATGATCCATATTACCGACCGAGTATGATAATAAGAACATCTATACCGCAAGATTTTATTAAAATATTTGTTGCAGCGTCATTATCAATTTTATAAACAATTTGTACAATTTTCGTGTCAGCTTCCTCGTGATCGTCACATCATTCATTATTTTCTTCCATAATTACAACATTGTTTTCAACTTTGTAGAAGTAACATTTAATCATAACTTAAGTTAATTAATGTATCTCCGATAAATGGTTATGGATTTCTTGGATAGCCCAATGATCGATTAAAAAATTAACAAGAGCCTGCTTAAATTTCATATTCTTTAACTGTTTATTAAAATCAACAAGGCGAACTTGCATCGAGCAGGTGATTTTGAAATCCAAGTCATTCACTTCACAAACGTAAAGCGCGTTCATAATCTTTTATGGATGGCGATTGGCGATAAGTACTGGTGAAATATGATATCTACCCGTGGAGCCGTGGGTAGCTGTTATAGACTTTAATTTTTTTTCGAGGTGTTGCGAATTGCTGCAGGTGTATCCCGCATGGTATGAAGCAAGAAGAAACCAGCGACAATCATTATATCAAAACTTTTCGGTATATTTCCTGGTTTATGGCCTTTCTCGAAAACTGGCTATTGCAGATTTGTCGGTTTTACAAATTATTGCATCGAAATTCATTTATAGAAAACCCAACTGATTTTGAGCCTGATCACACCTATTACCTATATATTTAAAAGTCAAAAAACTTCCCTCGGTAGAATTTAGTTTTATTTTTCATTTGTTTGTATTATGAGACATAATATAGATAGGTAATTTCATTACCATTTCGTTAATGTAATTAAATACCTACTTAACTTTAGATAGGCATAGGATTGTAGTTTTATTTTAAATATTTTTAATATTAATGGCAATATGGTGCCTCATACCAAAATACTTATAATTGGTGATAGAGCTTGCCACAAACTAATAAAAAGTTGTAGCTTGCTTATTCCGGCAATCTCTTATCTGTTGTATAGAAACAAAGTGTTGGCTAGAGAAATTCGGTAGCAAATTATGGATTACGTTATTGCAGTCATTTTGTTGTTTATTTACAATACTAGCTTTTTACCCGCGGCTTCGCTCGCGTGCGCTTGAATTTAGGAACATCATTAAATGCTGTTCCGTGCCAAATTTAGAAAAATTCGATCACTTTTAGTCACTTCGGTGTCTATGTCTCTATGTCTGTCAATTTTTTTTTCATTCTAAATTACTATTAGACGTAGCGTAGATGATTGGTAACATGCTACAGAAAAACGTGAATATATACATATGTCTAGAAACATATACAATTTTTTTTTATATCGGGCGTGTCTTCCGATTCCAATGTATCCATAAGAATGGTAAATGGTATTGAAATCAAAATGTATTATTACTATTTACATTTTACTCTTTACATTTATTTATACCTAGTTAAAGTTAATTTAGTTTTAACAAAGTAATATAATGTTTATTTGAGACATTTTATTCATATCATTGGTCCTATTTAATATTGATTGGCACCATAAAATAGATGTAGGTATTTTTTTACTTGGAGTAGACTTGAAAATTTCATAAATACAGTTCTATAATAATGAATACTAAACATGGATTAAAATTAATGTTACGGGTGTTTTTACGCATCTTAGATGAAAGTGCCGAGTAAAAGAACATTTATCGTTGATGTGAGGCACCGAAACTCCGGGAACTCTAAAGTATGTCAACATCTTTAGTATCGTCCCAACCATTATATCGGATCTGATAGACAACAAATCCTTGCAATAGAACACCGAATCCTACCAATGATGATTCGCGAGTTTATTGAAATAAAAAATATCCTAATTTTAATAGGAAAGATGGCTGAGCGCTACCATCTGCTGAGGACCCCATAATTAATATAATTAAATTCAAACTACTACTGCATTTATACTATTCTATTTTAACGATGACATCAAGTGGTCAAACACCCCAGTTCTCCAGCCCCTCCCGTTACCATGGGTGCTGTAAAGTGCCCAAAACATCTGTCATTTGAAAAGTTAAAATTAAACGCGATAAAATCCTTAAAATTAGTTTTATTCCTTATAAATTTTATTCAAAGTGAACGTGAGGAGCACTAAACTCATGAACGGGAGTAGAAAAATTTTCCTGTTGTGGCGGTGAAAGAAAATCCACCACCTCATATCGTCCCATCGTAAGAGGCGACATAGAAAAAGAAACTGGAGATGGGATGGGCTGCATCATCTGTTGTTAGATCAAAATAATAATAGCTGCGGCTGCCAACCCGCCTACCAAGCGTGGCAACTATAGCAAACTTGACAATTTATGGGGGAGGCCTATGTTCATTTCACTGGAATTTAGATAGGCTGACGATAATGAGTTCTACTCATCTTTGCAAGCCTTAATATCTACGGCAGAGTGAAAACAAAAAGCAACATACCCGAAAACACGAATGAAATAAAAACTGCATAATATATTCCCCATGAAAAGTAAAAAAGTAGCAGCTTACATACATGTTACTAATGGGCACAGGCCGCATAGTTTTTGGGCAAAAAAGTGTTCGCTGCACCGATTCCAACGCGGGATGAATGAAATGAATGAATGAAATGAAAGTTTATTGTTTCCAACATATTCTTAAATTAGTACAAGTTTGAGGGCTTCTTTTAAGTATAAAGATACTTGTGGCAGAAGTTCCTCGCCCTCTCTTAACTAAATACATTCAACATAAAAGAAACAGGGTGTGTGTATGTGTGCATACGTGCACGCGCCCTACCATGCGCGTGGGTGCGTGAATGTGCGAGCGTACGTTCGTGTGTGTGTGTGTGTGTCTGTATGTGTGTGTGTGTGTGTGTGTGCGTGTGTGTGTGTGTGTGTGTGTGTACGTGTGTGCATGTGTGCGTGTGTGTATGTATGAAAAAAGATAGTGAGTGAATGTGTTATAAGCTTATAAGATAAATTGTAATAAAGCTTCAGTTTGATCGTAATTAAGTGCCACTGCATAATTGTTTTCTTACAGTCATATGTTTTTAATGGATATATTTGCAATATTTTATTAATCTGATTGTATAAATGTTCTGATTGTTTGTCATATTGATGTTTCGCAAAGGTGGTTTTCATTCTCCAAATAGGAGCTACGCTATAATTTCTTCTTTTACTACTGTAAATAGGATTAAAAGCCAAAGATTTATGTTTTTTCAATAAAGTGTGTAATATGAAATGTAAATGATTCAATTATTTACATCGTATATTCAGTAGCATTGTATTATTTCATTTTATCAATGACTTGCCATTTTAGTTTATTTAGAAGTAAGTAGGTGGCGCTAATATTAGATGAAATAATGAAAGCCAAAACTATACCATCTAGTAATATCAGCTATAGAAGCGAACATTTATTTATTATATCGATAAGGGATAAAGTGATGTCCATTTTCTTAAAAGTTCTGTTTCTGTTAAAAAAATACGCTATCAGCGCCGCTAGCGGTGAAAAACGATTTAATGATATCGTCATATGACCATATTATGAAATAGCAACGTTGTGTTTAGTTACTAATATCTTCAAACTTAAATTTATATTCATTGATTTGGTCAAGCTATACCATGACATGGTCAACAAATAGTGTTAAATATCATGAAATGACCACATTATTTCACGAAATGATAGACTACTTTATGATATATGATCAATTCTACGATCTGGCCGCGACATACATAAAAATCTCTTTAATAAAACTATAATGATAATGAAAATTTTCAACAATTGCAGATAGACCAGTTTCAATCACTTTACATATATGTATTAGTAATTGAGATAAATGCCTTATCAATTTTCATATTTTTGATAGACGTCACTATTATCTATTGAAATTATTACACTTTTAAAATAAAATAACAAAAATACTAAAAAACTCAACGTTAGAATTTTTTAATAATTTTAAAAATCTAATCATTTAATCTTTATATTATTTCATTTATGTATTAGTAACTGAATGCAAAATATACTACTTTTTCCATTTGATGATAGATGGCGCTGTTGTGAATACCAAATCGGTGTAGTTACAAATTATTTTTACAAGATTATAACTATATTTTAAACTTTATTTACAAATATGGTAGTTATTTGAAAAACACCCGTCATCCCGCCCATAACCAAAATATAATAGAAAAATAACATCTAAAGGAAATAAAATACTTAACCTTCCTTTTTGAAGTTCCGTAATCGGATAAAAAGTAGCCTATAAGTTGCCCCGGGTTACTCACTACCTACATACAAATTTCATGTAAATCGGTTCAGTAGTTTTTGCGTGAATCCGGAATACACAGACAGACAGACAGACAGACAGACAGACAGACAAAAATTCTAAAAACCACTAATTTGGCTTCAGAACCCTTTATTTAGTCTCCTGCACTTGTTTTTTCAAGAATATATTAGAATTACAGACACGACTTTTCTACAGATTTATTATATGTATAGATTATGAAATACAAGCGTATAGTTTGCCAAATTCGTGTCTTGGTTCGATCGTGGGTCCGTCCGTTAGTTCGTTTGTGGGACGGTCGCATCGGTTTGTTCGTTCGTTAGTTAATCTAATTGACTGAATAACTGAATGTTTCTATTCAGATTAGTGTCTTTCTAGATATTGGAGACATAAAAGTACAAATAAATCATCATCAATTATCATAAGAAAAGTACTAATTCCACGCGAACGAAGCCGCGGGCACTGCTAGTTTTGAAAATTTAATTATCTATCTAATATACAATTTACAAACACGTACTATTGAAAATATACTTATCTATATAATATACAATAATAAAATAATACAATAAAATATACTTATCTATATAATATACAATAACAAAATAATACAATAAAATATAATTATCTATCTAATATATAATGTAGGTACAGACACGTACTATTTACATTTTTGTTATGTAAATAATATAATAAAAATGTTAATAAAAATGTACGTGTTTGTACATTGTATATTTTGTGACAAAAATGATTGAAAGGAACTAAAAATAAGTAACTAAATACGTAGTACGTAATAGCAGAATTGTCTGTCCGTTTGTTTATGACCGTATTACGTCTAAAGTACCTTTTTTAAAAGAATCGTCAAAAAAATCATAAAGCGTATCTTTAAGTAACATTTAGTCTTCGAGTAAAGTTACAGATATATGTACAAATTTACACATGAACACCTAAACATAACTAGTACCTCATATCTTCCCGTGGGTGTCGAAAGTGTGAGAGTGATATGGAAAGAAGAGTGAATGCAGGAAACATGGTGAATGGAGCTTTGCACTCCTTTATGAGCAGTCGGAAGGTGTCTAACAAGGCTCGTTTGGCTGTGCATGAGGGGGTGTTGGTTCCGACACTCATGTACGGAAGTGAAAGTTGGGTATGGCAGAAGAAACATGAAAGCAGAATAAATGCAGTTGAGATGAGAGCATTAAGAAGTATGATAGGAGTTAAAATGAGTGACAGGATAAGAAATAGTGAGATAAGGAAACGTTGTGGTCTGAAAGAAGATGTAGTGACAAAAATTGAGAAAGGTATGCTGAGATGGTTTGGCCATGTCGAGAGAATGAATGAAGAACGATTGACGAAAAAAGTGTATAAGGCGAGTGTGAATCTAAACCGTAGAGCATGTATGAAGGGAATAATGAAAGTGGACGAAGCAAAACAAGTATGTAAGGATCGTAGCAAGTGGAAAGAAATGGTCTCTGCCTACCCCTACGGGAAAAAAGCGTGATTATATGTATGTATATGTATGTATGTATGTATGTCGTAAAAGGCGACACAAGAAAACTGAAATAGGCGATGGGCCTTCATGATAACAACTCAAAATTGTAAAAAAAACTGCAGTTGCCAACCTGCCCGTCAAGCGTGGCAACTATGACAAAATCTGCCATATGAAGCAGGGGAGATCTATATTCAACAATAGAGTTTGATAGGCTGTCATGGATGAAATATCCTACAACTTTGCAAGGACAATAAATAACGCGACTGACTGACGCGAGGACTTTTTTTTATAGGATAGGGTGACAAACGAGCACACAGTCCACCTGATCATCATCATTCATCATCATTACAGCCCTTCACAAGTCCACTGCTGAACATAGGCCTCCCCCAAAGAATGCCACAAAGCACGGTCCTGAGCCACCTGCATCCATCGACTTCCTGCATGTCTTACCAGGTCGTCACTCCATCTCGTGGGGGGACGCCCTACACTTCGCCTACCGGTACGAGGCTGCCACTCGAGAACCTTTCTTCCCCATCGGTTGTCGGTTCTTCGAGCTATATCATATACAAAGAGCATATGATATAGCATATACAAAAGAGTGACTTTCAATAAGTATTATTTATAATCTATATTGAATAAAAAAGTTTCTGTTTCTGTTTCTGTTTCTGTTATGACCGGCCCACTGCCACTTCAGCTTACTAATTCGTTGGGCTATGTCGGTTATTCTGGTTCTACTGCGGATATCCTCATTCCTAAGTTTATCACGCAGAGAAACTCCGAGCATAGCCCTCTCCATAGCACGCTGAGCGACTTTGAGCTTCCTCATACGGCCAGCAGTGAAGGACCACGTCTCAGTTCCGTAAATCATCACTGGCAACACGCACTGGTTGTACAATTTCGTTTTAAGGTTTTGAGGTATGTCTGACGAGAATATGTGTCGTAGCTTCCCGAACGCTGCCCAGCCGAGTTGAATCCGTCGATTGACCTCTCGGTCGAAGTTGGACTTACCTTGTCGGACTATTTGTCCCAGGTAAACATACTCGTCAACAACTTCGAGCTTAGTGCTCCCAACAACTACCGGCATAGGTGTGACATGGACATTAAACATGATCTTTGTTTTGTCCATGTTCATCTTAAGACCTATCCGTTGGGAAACACTATTGAGGTCATTGAGCATAGTGCTTAGGCCCTCCAGCGATTCTGCCATAAGGACTATATCGTCGGCAAATCGAAGGTGAGTGATGTACTCGCCATTGATGTTGATACCATATCCTTTCCAGTCCAGAAGCTTGAAAACGTCTTCCAATGCAGCGGTGAAGAGTTTCGGGGATATGACGTCACCCTGTCTTACATCTCTCTGCAATTGGATAGGTTTCGTACTCTGGTTCTGTACTCGGATAGCCATCGTAGCCCTACTGTACAAGCACTTCAACACTTCGATATACCGACAGTCAACTTGGCACCGCTGAAGGGACTGCAGCACCGCCCAAATTTCGACGGAATCAAAGGCTTTCTCATAGTCCACATACGCCAGACATAGTGGCAAATTGTACTCTTCGAACTTCTGTACAACTTGCCGAAGGGTATGTATGTGGTCTATGGTGCTAAAGCCCTTTCGGAAACCGGCTTGTTCGGGAGGCTGGAAGTCGTCAAGTCTGCGCGCGAGACGATTCGTAATGACTCTCGAAAACAGCACGTAGACGCGGCTCAGAAGAGAAATCGGTCTGTAGTTCTTCAAGAGAGCGTGACAACGCTAGGTGACAGGCGCAAGGTGACAACCTTTCTTGAAGAACAAGACCACCGCACTTCTGCTCCACGCCTCCGGTGTAATGCCACCATGGAGGACGGAATTAAAGAGCCTCTGAAGGACTTCAAGTACCGGTCTTCCACCCGCTTTCAGAAGCTCCGCTGTAATTCCATCCTCGCCTGGGGCCTTACCGTTTTTAAGGTGCTGGAGAGCCATTCTAATCTCGCTCAGACTGACGTCTGGGATATCTTCGGAATAGTGTCGGATGAGACTCGCTCTTGGATCGTTACTCACACTTGCGTGTGGCTCCAACGATGACGTGTACAGCTGCCCATAGAACCTCTCAATCTCACTCAAAATCTCAGGTGTCCCGGAAACGATGCTGCCACATTCGGTCTTCAGCTTTGACAGTTGGCTCTTTCTGGCAGACAGATCTCTGGCAAAGACTTTGGAGCCTTGGTTCCACTCTATCGCTTCTTCAATACGAGCTGTATTGAAGTTGCGTAAGTCCCGCCGCATGCATTTGGAGATCTGTCTGTTCAGATGCCTGTATGCTGTCAAGTCTGTTGAAGAATGTAGCTTCATCTCCCGTCTAACAGCCATGAGATTAAGAGTGTGATCGGAGAGTTTTTGTGTTCTTCTGCGGCGGATCTTGCAGAACTTAGCTCCGACCGCATGGACAGTTTCCACGAGCTTGTCATTCAAATCGTCCACTTCATTGCAGTCTTCTAGGCACTGAAAACGGTTTTGTAACTCGAGCTGAAAGGTTTCGGGACTTTGGATTAGAGCACGAGGGGGACGGAGCGTTGACTTCATTAGACGAGACCTCTCCAACTTAACGTTTAGGTTCAGTGTGCCTCTAACCATTCGGTGATCGCTACCAGTTTTCACCCTCGCGATCACGGAGACATCACTGAACAGTTGTCGTCTGGTCGTCATAATGAAGTCAATCTCATTTTTTGTCGAACCGTCGGGGCTCGACCAGGTCCACTTCCTGTGGGGCTGCTTCTGGAAGAAAGAGTTCATCATAAAGAGTCCCTCTTTCTCTATGAAGTCGGCCAGCTGCTGGCCCCTTGGGTTCCGTTGCCCTATTCCAAATTTCCCTACTTTCAGCTCACCGTTCTCTCTTGTGCCTAGTTTTGCATTGAAGTCTCCCATTAACACCGTATATTGGGTTTTGGAGGAATGCGTGGCTCTAGAGATATCCTCATACATTTCCTCCACCTCCTGATCGGGGTGTGCCGAGGTTGGTGCGTAAACCTGTATGACCTTCAGCGAATACCGTTTGGTGATTCTGAGTATAAGGTACGCAACCCTCGTCGACACACTCCCGATCTTTACAACGTTGTTAACGAGAGACTTGTGGACGATAAATCCGACACCTCCTTGGGACAGATGGTCGCCCTCCCGGTGATAGAGCAAGTTGCCGGATTCGAGGATTACCGTGTCCTCCCCCTCTCTTCGGACTTCGGATAATCCGATAATATGCCAGCGCAACTTGTCTATCTCTTCTTCCAGCTCCACGATCTTCTCGTCAGTCCTCAGGGTGCGTGCGTTGTACGTTGCCAGGTCGAGTCGTCTAAGGTGGCAACCGAACCTCCACCGGAGATTCTTAGCACCCCCTGCCCCGCCGTTACCATGGTCGCCACCGTAGCCAGGAATAGCGGGGCCGCCGGGGACTGGGGGCCGTCTGTTTGTTGCTTTAGTCATTGGGGGGTATTTGCCATAGTTGCCACGCTTGGGGAGCGGGTTGGCAACCGCAGTTTTTTATTATAATTTTGGCTATTATCAGGGAGATGCTGCTGCCCATCTTCTGCCTGTTTCCCTTTGTCGCCTTTTACGACACCCACGGGAGGATATGGGGTAGTGGATATTCTTGACCGCCCCTACACGGCAGTCCACCTGATGGTAAGTGGTTACTGTGACCCATAGACATCTACATCTATCCTCAATAAAGACTCAAGATGCAGATGCGTTGTTACCAGTGAAGACTAAGATGGAATGCCTCTTTGCCAGTAAAAAGAGTCTCCGGTTCTCTACACTCACCATACGAAACACAGCAGCGTTAAGCTGCTATTTTACGCTGGTTTTCTGTGGGAGCGTGGTTCTTCCCCGGTCGAGCCGACCCATAGCGACCCCCGTTGCGAGGAGTCTTTCATTGCGATCGTTACTCTGCCTGCTAGCAGTGACAACTATGGCAGATAATCGCTACATTGGGAGAGGCCCATATCTCGCAATAGACTGTAGGGCTGATGATGATGAAGTAGAAGAATCGATAATTATTTCGACATTTTTGGCTGATAAAGTAATGCGATAAAAGTCCGTGAACGTGGTAGAGCCATGCTACAGCTATATTAGTAGTATAGTTGTAGCACAAATGGGTGAGTGTAGAGAACCGGAGATCCATTTTACTGGAAAAGAGACATTCTATCTTAGTCCTCACGGCTGACAATGCATCTGCATTTTAATTGGCAAACGAAGATAGATGTAGATGTCTATGGACCACAGCAACCACTTACCATCAGGTGGTTTGTGTGCTCGTTTGTTACCCTTATTCTATAAAAAAAAGACAATATAGACTACACGTGGTATCTAATGACTGAACGGACGAGGTTCTGGCGACCTACAGACGGTGGAAAATCCACTACAAAACATTGAATCCATATTCACGCTTTACTTTCCGCCGCCGTGTTTTCATCATTATCATCATCATCATTACAGACATTCACAAGTCCATTGCTAAAGATAGGCCTCCACCAAGAAATACCACTAAGCACGGTCCTGAGACATCGATTTCCTGCATGTCTTAGCAGGTCGTCGTTCTATCTAGTAGGGGGTCGCCTAGCACTGTGCGTGCCGGTTACTAGGCTGCCATTCGAGAACCTTTCCTTCCCTTTGCCACTTCAGATGACGTAACATCAGAGATCTGGTGCTTGCTGGGGCAAGATAAAACCATACAATACAAGGTATAACTTACAGTGAACATTTTAATATACTGAAAGTTTAACACGTATTGTATGGCAATCTGTCATGTCTTATAGAAACCTGTTATGACACCAGTAGAACTAAATATAGGGTGGTCTCACTAATGCCGCTACGCTAAAACAAATTTTGTGTATTTAATAGTCAATAGCTTAAATATAATATATTATACTAAATTAAATATAAGGAATTTCATGACAAATAGACACTGGGGATCTTGAAAGGCGTTTTTTTTTAAAATGTATTTAGATATGTTATTTAATATATATATATATATATATATATATATATATATATATATATATATATATATATATATATATATGTGTTATTCAACGTTCTCAGAACAATATATACCTCAAGTCAAGTCATAAATTCTGTCACATGTTTAATATAAAATAATTGAAACAAGTTTATTCATTATGTAACCATTTATATACCAAAATGAACTTAACAAAACATAGATTCTTATGACACTAAAGTTTATTCAAAGTGACCTCCGTGATATTGAATACAGGCCTTCAATCTGCGCGGCCAGTCGTCTATCGCAGCACGAACGAGGTCCATGTCAATATCGGCGGCTGCCTTAATCAAGGATGTCTTGAGTGACTCCAAATTGGGATGAGGCTTTGAGCACGCCTTTTCCTCCAAGTGTTGCCATATCTTATAATCTAACGGATTCAAATCTGGACTGGAGGAGGGCCAGTCTTCGTGCCGGATGAAGTCGATTTCACACGCCGCCAGCCAGTCTTGTGTGCTCTTCGCTCTATGAGCTGGCGCCGAATCTTGTTGGAATACCCAGTGCCTGTTATTGAACATGGTATGAGAAACTGGTTCCACAAGGTTCGTCAGGACTGTATTTTGATCCACAACTGCATTCGTTTTTACACCTTTCACACAAAAATGTACCTCTGTTAAGCCCCAATAAGAAACTCCCAACCATACCATGAGCGAGGATGGAAAATGACCTCGTTGGACACGCGGAATACGGTTGCTCGCTTCTTCACTACTGTGTGCGTACACCTTATCATTTTGTTTGTTGTAGCTCTCTTCTACGGTAAAAATTTTTTCATCCGAAATAAGAATTTCCCGATATTTTTTTCCCGCGTACCGCTTCAACAAAGCGCGGCATCTCTTCAGTCTCAGGTCCATTAGACGAGCATTCAAACGATGTCCTGTGTTTCTTCGATATGCCCGAAGCCCTAAACCTTCATTTAACACCCTTTTCACCGTGGTTCTGCTTAACCCCATCTGAAGAGCCAACAGTTTCTGCTTACGTTTGGGATTTCTTTGAATTCGCGGCTTCACAGCTTTTATCACTGCTGGAGTCCTAACAGACCGAGGGCGACCACTTCTTGACCTGTCATCCACACTAGAGTCTTCATTGTATCGTTTGATGATACGATAAACGAATCTTTTGGTTATATTAAAATTTTTCAGTATGTCGAAAATTTGAATTGGCGCGTAGCCGCAACGATGCAACGCAATAACTACAACACGGTCTTCTTTAAGCGTCCACTCCATATTTAAAAATGAGTAAAATTCTAAAAAGTATACAGTTTTATTTTCATGAACAATTCGAAATTCGAATTCAATAAACTTTTTTGTGGCCAGCATTCTAAAAGAAAAGTTTTTACTGTGTGACAATACTTATGATCTGACTAGGTATATATATATATATTGTTCTGAGATAAGAAACATATCTAAATATATTTTTAAAAAAACGCCTTTCAAGATCCCCAGTGTCTATTTTTCATAAACTTTAATCAGCTGCATAACACAGACCTCACCTAATTAAGACCTCCCAGATCAAGGATAGGGTGACCACAATACCTGCGCCATGCTGAAAAAGACTTTGTATAGAATAAAATAAAATAAAACGAGTAAAAGAATTTAGACTTCAAAGAATTTAGACTTTCAGCTAATAAAACTTATGCTACGAAACTTGTATTGAACTATTAATTCTTTTACTCATAATATACTATGCATTCATCATCATTCATCATCATTACAGCCCTTCACAAGTCCACTGCTGAACATAGGCCTCCCCCAAAGAATGCCACAAAGCACGGTCCTGAGCCACCTGCATCCATCGACTTCCTGCATGTCTTACCAGGTCGTCACTTCATCTCGTATCATCCATACTATGCATTACTATGTTAAAATATCAAGGGTGAACAATCAATAATCTTTACAATAGTCACCCTTGAGGACTAAGATAGTATGCTTTGTGTCCAGTAAAAAGGGCCTCAGTTTCTCTACACTCACCATACGAAACACAGCAGCATTAAGCTGCTATTTTACAATGGTATTCTGTGAGAGCGTGGTGCTTCCCCGGTTGAACCGACCCACTCGTGCACCAACTATACTACTAATATAGCTGCAGCGTGGCTCTACCACGTACGAATGTAATAGAAATGTAATAGAAATCGTTTTCATTTTTATGAAATAAGTGTGGCCAGCGAGCACACAGTCCACCTGATGGTAACTGGTTGCTGTGACCCGTAAACATCCTCGATTACGAATCAAAATGCATTGTCACCTTTGAGGACTAAGATAGAATGTCTAGTTTCCAGTAAAAACGGTCTCCGATTCACTACACTCAGCCCAAGGAAACAGCAGCATTGAACTACTGTTTTACGCTTGTAATCTGTAAGAGCGTAGTTCTTCCGCATTCTTGCTGCAGCCAAAATATAGCTTCAGCATGGCTCTACCACGCCAAAATAAATTATGGCTAGTAAATATATAACTACCTCGATCGTAAAATACTTTAATTAAAATAAGTATAGTATTAGCATACCGTGTTGGGCTGGCGCGACGTGAGAGAATTCATCGTTCTATTTTGAGGGATACCCGCAGAGTAAGAAGGGACAATGGGAAATATCAGAAATTTTTTATAACTACATTTTGTCTCCGTCAATTCGCCTGCCAGGCATGATGATTAAGTCATTTTTTAATAAAGGTGACAAGCGAGCACACAGTCCACCTGATGGTAAGTAGATGCTGTGGCCCATAGACATCTACATCTTTCCCCGATTAAGAATCAAAATGTAGATGCGTTGTCACCCGTGAGGACTAAGATGGAATGCCTCAATTCCAGTAAATGGGGACACCGGTTCTACACTCACCATTCGAAGCACAACATTAACAATTAAGCTGTTAATTTACGCTGGTATTCTTTGAGAGCGTGGCTCTTCCCCGATCGACCCTTTCGTGCTACAACTGTAATATAGCTGCAGCATGGCTCTATCACATTTAGCATGGCTCTACCACGTCTAAATGGGAGAGTCCAATGTCCAGTAGTGGACTTTGACGGGTTGATAAAGAGGAAGAAGAAGAAAGTAACATCATTAATTCGTCCCACAGCTTTAGGCAGCAGGGTTGAATCCGCCTCGCTGCGCTTCTCAGACATTGAAGTTCATCATGATGTTTCCCTTTAAGGTCTAGTACGTGGAAATAGTTTTCTAAGTTATCAACTTAAATTTTGGTTGGTTGGTTGGTTAGTTGGTTGTTGTTAACTGACTCTTTTGTCACTCCTAGGCCTATAACCATTAGTGAGAAAAGAGGCCATCATTCTTGGTTTTGGTACATAACTACCGCGGGGAGTAGGACTGTATAATAGTTTTAGTTTTTAGTTTTCTTTATTGTTATTATAAATGAATGTTATTATATTATATAAATAACTTAAATTTGATTTAACTTTTAGGGTTCGTACCTCAAAAGGAAAAAAAAACGGAACCCTTATAGGATCACTTTGTTGACCGTATGTCTGTCTGTCTGTCAAGACCCTTTTTCTCAGGAACGTGTGGAGATATCAAGCTGAAATTCATATCAAATACTCAAGTCTACTGTCCCTTGGAGGTGTGAAAAAATCAAACCTCTATTCCAACGCAATCAAAAGATACAGCCGTTTATGCCGTAAATTTTCGACATTCGCAAGGGAATCAAAACCTACAGGGTACTTCCCATGAACTCAGCATCTTAAAATTTGGTATGAAGCAACATATTATAGCACAGATAAAGGAAAAATTGCGAAAAGCATAAATTTTTAGTTACATCATACAATAAAAATATTTTTAAACTTATATACCTACGGATTTGTTCGAAAACCTCGGTGCGCTAGTCCTACTCGCACTTGGCCAGTTTTTATGGATTTTGCGGTGATTGAACTAGGGTGCTCGCGTAATAAATTTGAGGCGAACACTAACCTACCAAACTTTTACCTAACTTTTACTAACTACCAAAATTTTTATTGCAAATGCCGATTTTTCGTGTGCTCACCGGCAAAGGAAAACATCTAAGTATACCTGCATGTCTGGGAAGTAAAAAAACAATACAAGAGCACGTGAAGAAAGAGATAGAAGTGTATCTACTATTCTATAGGCTGTTATGATGTCGTATAAAACAATAACATAATGTGATTTTAGTGCTTATCGGGTTAATGCGATGAGCTGACTTATGTTATCGTAAATGCCACCTCCTAAAATTTGCCACCCGGGATTTTATCGCCATGCCCTCCCCTGCTATACTGGCTCAGACTGCTTATTGCATATACATTGTAAATGTTGAAAATACAGTTGCATGTATCTAAACAAGGTGTATATATTATTACGACAGGTGTATTCAGCACTTCATTACATACTTTAGTCGCGCCAAGTTCTTAATGTTAAATTGTTATGAATCATCCCCGTGTCGACCTCATTGGATCGATCCCAGCACTATTACAGTAAATCGAACAAGGCTGTACTCTGCAATGGAGGCATGCCAGAAAATCGGGGAAAGCAAACCAACATATCATCCGCATTTAAAGCAAATTTTAGCAAGTCTCTATAAATAAAAATCAATTGGTGTGCGTTAGTCTCGCAAAAACTCGAAAATGGCTGGATCGATTTTGTGTGTGTTTGAGTGGGTAACTGGATAACCTAAGTGATTCACAATTGGACCCGGTAGGTGGCAATGTTGTTGAGATACAGAAATCAATCGCTTTATAATATTATATTTAATATATATATTAAATATAATATTATATCGCTAGTATTTTATAAAAAACTACAAATTTCATAGAAATTTTTGGAGATGAGAACGAACTTTTGGTACGTTTTTATACTTACCAGATCAGCTGCCTCATATCGAAACCAAGTATATGTTAAATATTGAATTTTTCAGTAGGCAACGACATAAGTTCAGGTTACGTATGTGGTAGAGTCATGCTGCATCTATATTATGATTGTAGAATGAATGCGTCGGCTCGACAGAAAAAGCACCAAACTCTTGCAGAATACCAGCGGCTATAGCTTAATGCTGCTTTGTTTCGTATGGTGAATGTAGAGAACCGGATACTTTTTACTGGAAACGAGGCATTCCATCTTAGTCCTCAGGGTTGACTAACAGATTCTGCATTTTGATTCTTAATCGAGGATAGGTGTAGATGTTTGTGCATCCACTTACCAATAGGTGGACTGTGTGCTCGTTTGTCTCCTTTATTATACAAAAAAATACCTTCAAAAAGTTATAATTAATAAGAAATACTTGATAAGCTACTAAAGGTTTTAAACTCACATAAATATCATATAAAGGATTCCTATCAAATCCTTCGGTAAAAGCGCCTTATTAGGTTTTTAAATGCAGATGAAATATTTGTGTTGTAACTGGTAGAAATACTTGGTAATATAAAGAACAATTACAAATGTTTATGTTGTCAAGATGAAGTAATTATATGACATAATCAGATGCGTGTCTATATGTGTTCATCAATAAACACATTGCGTCCAGAAATTAAAAAGGAAATAAAGAAACAGTAGTAGGCCTGAATTGTAGTTAAAAAAACGTACATGTGTACATATTACATTTATATTGAAACGTAGTAAAGAACCAAGCAGCCTGCAGCTTTACGACACCCTAGGTCAGGAAAGAAAACATCGTGAGGGAATCTGCATCTCTGAGATTTATTTAAATAAATAAATAATTATTTATTTATTTATTTTAATTAAGACGGACGCATGGACGAACATAGCGGAACTATGAGGGTTCCTTCTTGTGTAACTACGGAACCCTAAAAAGGACAGAATGTTTGAGATTTTTTTATTAATTTTTCTTCATCATTTGCCTATATTGCTTATTCTGAAGATTTTCTACATATTTGGGTGGTTATTGCAAAATAACTCAGTATATACATACATAGCGAGCGATCTGCGAAGAGCGGTATGCTCATGGTATTACTGCGTGATAAAATACGTTGTGAAATTATACGCAGAACCAGAGTTATCATAACAGTCCAACGGATCAGTATGATAAAATTGCAATATGCATATAGTTTAAAGAACCAACAACCGACGGGGAAGAATGTTTCTCGAGTGGCAGCACCACGGCAGCACCATGCCGGTAAGCGAAGCGTAGAGACTGTCTCTAGATGTAGAGACGACCAGGTTAGATATGCAGGAAGTCGATAGACGCAGATGGCTCCGTGTAATGTGCATTCCTTGAGGGAAAGAATGTGTGCAGCAGTAGAATTATAAGGGTCTGTAATGATGATGATAACGATTTTTAAGTCATGTGAAATCCGCAGTTACGCTTTGACAACATAGCGTACTCATGCTCTAAAACCCTTTTAGAATTTTGAAGGAGGCGTCACGGCACGCATGCAGGGGCTTTGTTTACTTTTACTCATTATCCGCATGTAGGAAGAACAGAACCTTGTGGGCCGTGCCCTTTCCAGGATGTTTCGTAATTGACCCAAAATTAGAATTATTTATAATTTTTTAAATTCGATTCCATTAATTAATAATGCTATAATCAAAGGAAACACGTTTCACAAAAAAAAATGCTTAATTTTAATTTTTGCAATTTCGCTAATCGATAAAATTGCTTTTATTGCGTAAATTGGATTTTGGCTTCAACTGCGTACTAACGGAAAATAACCCAAATTAAATGTTTTTAGCATTGGATTATTTAGACAAGTATCGAGGATTACTTGAACTATTATATAATATAATAAGCATACATTAAACATAAGTTACTCTTAACTGAATAGCTCTACACATTGTTTTAAGCGTATATAAATTAAATGTCCTCGATTTTACTAAAGTCGTGGCGAATTGAAGGCAAACTTACGGCCGACCGGGCATTATCGTGAGTTGTTGTGCATGTTCGCTGGCCTGTTCACGCAGAAAACTATTTGTCCAGTGGTCCATATGTTAAATATCGTCTCCATATGTCTTCATAGCTTCATACGTGTTCTCTGCTATGTAACTGCTATTTGTTGTGGCGAGCGTATCTGCTTCTGCGAACCACGTCCTGCCCGGCTAGCATGGGCGAGGGACAATTTTATCCCCGGGGAAAGGAGAAAATGTTTATCCCCTCGCTTAGAGCATGGGCACACCGGTGGATATAATAATCACAGTAGATAAATTGGGAGATAGACTTAGACTTAGATAGTTTTTTTTTGTATGAATATAAACTTCAACCCACGTCCAATGAACTAGGACAAAATTGTCCCTTTCAAATGTCAAAAAAGCATAATTTTTTACCTTTCATTTGGCTCCATGCTACGGACGGGGGATATATGTCTACTCGTTTGTCACACGGGGATATACTTCTCCCCGTTTGACATAACAAGATAATTTTATCTCTTGTCAATGGATATAATCAGGGGATAAAATTTTTGTCCCCCACCCATGCTAGCCGGGCTGGTTCAAATTGCCGAGAAAGCAAGTTCTCGTTTCCCCTTGGTTTTGTTTTCATCTGTGTCTGTGTGTATCTCATCCTTCTTCCATTAGAATAACATAACAATAAAGATTTTAACTTTATTTTCCCTAATAATTGACACATATAATTTTTATTTGAAAGAATTTTTTTTTCAATATATGATGAGGTACATTACATTTAATATATGATAGCGACCATTCAGTCCATCTGATGGTAAGTGGATGTTGTGACCCATAAATATAGATACAGAAATTAATCGTCGATGTAGAATTAAAATACAGATGCATTGTCTAATGAGGACTAAGATGGAACGTCTCGTATCCAGTAAAAAGGGTCTCCGGTTCTTTACACTCACCATACGAAACACAGCAATAATAAGCTGCTATTTTACATTGGTATTCTGTGAGAGCTTGGCCTTCCCCTGTACAGCCAACTCATTCGTGCCTCAATCATAATATAACTGCAGTGTGGCTCTACCACGTATATGGCTCTACTTCTGAACTTTTTCAAATGTTTATAAAGATTATTAACTGTCGTATGTTTGTAGGTATGTAGTAAGAGTAGTTTGTATATTTCATACATCATATACGTCAGGACATATATCATATACATCAGGTCATACATCATACACTTCAGGTCATACATCATATACATCAGGTCATACATCATATACATCAAGTCATACATCATCACGGATATTTTTTTGTATTTGATTTTTTTTAATTGTAAATTATACCTCAACCGTATTAAATTTTTTTTAAAGTGTATAATGACAGATTTGGTAATATTTTTTCAAAAGAATCTCTACCCCGTGTCATTCCAATTGTGTTGTCAAAGGGGACAGAGGGAAATAAAAAAGAAGATGGGCATCAGCATCTCCGTGAAAACAACTGAAATTAATAAATGTGCTAGCGATTGGACTGGATTGCAAATTGTGGTAACCATGGTGGTAACTATGGCAAATATCCACCTATGGCCCCATGAGGCAACCTATAGGGCAGGCTTATTTTGAGCAATGGGTTGTTATGAATGAATGAATATAAATATTACAAATTAATTTGCAACTTGTAATCATTTGATTTTTAGTTCATATGACATCGGACAATCGTTATGCATTTGCTTCGTCGCAATATCCTTTCGCCTTTTCTCTCGACTTGAAAGAAATGTGTGTAAACGACCGTGGCATACACAATGTGTATCTATAGTGAAACTGTAACGATGGAACTTTATGTTGATGCAATTTTATATACATCTTATTTTAAGTAAGGCAGAGACGATATTTGTGTAACATGAGAAATAACAATAAGATCTTTTGTAACTATAGGGGCCTCACGACCGGCGCTCCACAGCGACCATGCTTCGCGTCATCAGTTACTCACAGGACCGCGTGGCTAGAGCGCGCGTTTTTAACTTATTGGTTATCATAATAGTAATGAACTATTAATAGTTAAGCCACATAATCAGACCGCGGTGCTACTTCGTATGTGTGCTAACTTGATCGTGTCAATACTTCTAGTGTGTGGACCTAAATTCTTATTACACTAGGATATCGATTATTAAACGTGAGTAAATCGATTTTTCTTCCCGCTTTTAGTTAACTATTGGATTTCTTGACGTTACCAGCGAATACAGCCGAACTTTCGTTCCAATCCACTTTAAAATAAATTAGTTTTATTAATAAGTGTTATGTTTTGTGAGAAAGCACGATTCGGTGATTATCCGTTATTCCGTTATCCGTGTGTTATGAACTCGTTTGACTACTAGGTACAAGAGTTTAATTCATTTGCTCATCAATATAAGTTTTGAAGCGACAGTAGCCAAATGGTTCATACGGACCTCGAAACTTAAACATCACGGCTTCGAATCCGTCATTCGACTACTAAATCCCTTTTAAAGCACACTATCTACTAGTGTTAGTTTATTTAAAAGAACTAATCTTCGCATTGATAATCACTATCGAAGACCGTGTATCTCAATATTCCTGAAGTTTTTTTTTTATATTCTGTCATTCATTTCAATAACAAAATAATTTTTAATGCAATTACATTTTGGTCCGTACATTTATGTTAAAAAATAAAAAAGGTTATCACCCGTCTGTAGATCATCGCAGTATGACTAACTGTAACTGGTGCATCAGTTTAATTATAAATATAATTATGTTAAACACTTTAACCTCGTCAACAACATTGTAGAATTAAGAGCCATTTTTCCTACAGTATATATCAAAACAACAGGAAAATATAATTTAACTATCATTTTAATAATCCTTATTGATTTATACGACTACAATACTGATGTTTTCAATTTATAAAAATGGTAATTCATGACATTGACAATGGCATGCAAATAACCCCTTCAGCTCAATATAAGCCAGTTATTTCCATACTAGCTGTTCCCCGTGACTTCGCCCGCGTGTAATTTAGGGTTTTAATTATGTTGCGCGGAAACCTAATTCTTTTTCTAAAATATAAGTAGCCTAAGTTAATCCTTATAACATAAGCTATCTGCCATTGAAAGTACTGTCTAAATCGGTCCAGCCGTTTCGGAGATTAGCCGGAACAAACAGACAGGCAGACAGACAGACAAAAATTTTAAAAATTGTGTTTTTGTTATAAGTACCGTATATACTTTCATATGCATTTAGTAAAAAGCTGTTATTTTGACATTACAAACAGACACTTCAATTTTATTTATTTGTATAGATAACAGATAGACACTCCATTTTATTCATATGTATTGATTATAATTTTGAGATTGGGGAAAATGCTACCCAAGGACCCAACTTAGAAAATTTCCTTAGCTGACTTTATTTTACTTTTTTACCATACGGTGCAAAATAATATATTATGTCACTGTACATAGTATACAAACACAAATATATCTCTATAGATAGTGTATAAAATAAAAAAGTTATATATACATATTTAAATAAGCAGTAAGACATTAATTTAAATATAGGCCATAAGAAAATAAAAAAAGGTTTCATCAAAAACCAGTTCATTTGTATCTGTAACACTTTTTAAAGGAAATCGCAAGAACAAAACGGAATAAAGGCTGTTGATCTTTTCTACTAATTTATAAGTCATGCATAGCGGCTGTTTTAATTTGAATACTATATATTTCTACAATTTTACATTTTGTGTAATAGATATTTGTATAATAGGTAATTCGAATAAAAAGACTAAGCGCTGCTTTAGTCCCAATATTATTATTTATTAGGTACTAAACATTAGAGAGTACCGGTTTACAGTGTAATAATGAACGAAAGACGTTAAGACACAGATTGCGACAACTTAGTATCAGGAGCGCATTAATCACTCGAATCATCAGATAATTATATGTAGTTAAACCTATTTAATAACATTTTACATAGTAATTTACAATCAAAATTATACATAAGTATTTGTGTAGACTGTAGAACAAGATCAAACACTCCACCAAAAGATTACGGTAACTCATCCGGAGCTAGTTGCGGTTGTCCACAATACCACACTCTAAACTTATTTACTCTAAAAACATAAAAGTTTACCTAATCATCTATTAAATACCATTGAATACAGAAAAAAATTAACCTCTACTGATTTGTCAATAAACTAAACGCAGCATTAATAATATTTTACTACTATTAAAGACCAGCATACTTCACTTCATAAAAATATGAATGAAAACACGATGAAAACGGTCGAGTAAAAAATTTGCTTAAAAAAAGTAGTTTTTAGCTATAAACAATAGAAAGTAAACATTATTCACTCTACAAAAAGACCAGAAACCTATCTGCTGATTAGCTACAATAAGAACAAAAAATTTCTCGTTAGCAAACTTAGGTTACGTCAAGTTTGATGAAATTTGTTTGATGCTGACAGGTAACTATTTTGTTGTATTTTGCGATGTGAATAATGTAATGCTTTCTTAAGGTTTGTGATTGCATGTTAATGTTTCTTGTTCGCGACTTGTTTTTTTTTTGTCTAAGATCGTCGTCCGACGTTTACCGATCGTTACTATTTTAAAGAAGTGACTCACACATTGACAAAGGAAATGTTGCATTACAACTCTTTATTCTATAAAATTCCGCTGATGAACAATCCGATCAGTTTTCATGTACATTGCATAAGATTGATGAACGTGCAGTGGAAAAATCAGGTACCTATGCGTTGTGCGGAATAGTGTCATCTGATACCACTTTCTTTTCTGTGAAGAGAATAAAAATTTTATTTGCAAACTATGGAATTTAAAGTTAATAAATTGGTTACGATTTATAGAATTTTTTTTTATAAAATTCTTTTAAAAATTTTGTACAGAAGGAAAATTATGTAAACAATTATTTACAACATTAATAAGTGTAAACGGCGTATTAGAGTAAGTTATGAAATTCTATAGATGTGTTTATTTGTTTAGTCCATAAAAGGTGCGCTAACTATTAAACATAAACATGTCCCAAATTGGGATAAAATACCAACGCATAGCAGTCGGTCTGTTTTATAAAACTGAAGCGAAAAACGACCTTATGTTCCATCTGATGGTAAGTGGCATCTGCATTCCATGGACACCTGATACCAACTTCAAACAACGAATTGTACAGATGCGTCGTCACTTCTAACCTCTTAGGAGTAACATGTAATGCCTCATAACCTGTTTTACACTGGCTCTCCCTTCACACCGGAACGCATAAGATTGTCCACTGTTATTTGGAGGCAGAAGTAGGTAAGAAAGTGGTACTTACCCAGACGGTCCTAGATAGAAAAGGAGTTTTAATAACTGTACCTAAATATAAATAATAATATCTAATTAAACTTGTAATAAAACAAATTAATAACGAATGTTCTGTTTTGTCCTGATCATTTTATAAACTTACTTGAATCGAAACAATAACTGAGAAACTAGATTTTTTCAACTGACTTCAAAAAAGGAGGAAGTACTTAATTCGGCTGTATTTTTATTTTTTACCGATTTAAACAGAAGGTACTCAATTCGACTGTATATTTGTTTTGTGTGTGTTACCTCAGAACTTTTTACTGGATGAACCGATTTCGATGATTATTTTTTTATTTGAAAGCTGGTGCTTCACATATGCTCCCACATAAATTTGATCAAGGTCTGACTAATAGTTTTTGAGTTATTCTTAATAATTCATATTGAAGTCGGTTGTACAAAATTTTAAATTTTTTATTATTTTTTGTGTGTTATCTCGAAACTTTTTTCTTGGTGAACCGATTTTGATGATGGTAAAGCTGGTGCTTCTTATGTGGTTTCATGTAAATTTGATCAAGATCAATGTCTTTAATTAACTTCTACTACATTGATGATGTTCTCATTTTATTTATATTGAAGTCGGTTGTACAAAATTTTTAATTTTACCACTTTTTTATATTCCTGACGTTTCAAGTCCTTTGCAGCGTCCATGGTCACTGGGTCTGATAGACACGTCATGGCTGCTGTAAAGTACTCGAAACCACGGAAAAATAAAATAAGTTGATTAAACGCGATTAAATCCTTAAAAACTAGTTTTCTATGATGTGTAGTACTGTTCACATAAATATAAGAAATCGCGAAAATAACATTTTAGTGTAATGCACCTCATGATTAAAATTATCGATCAACGATTAGTTTTAAAGTTTCGCAAATTCAAAGCGAAAACATCGAAACCGGATTACATAAAATTTACTGTTACGTCAAAAGTGTGTCGGCTGCTTAGAGGTCGCAATTTTTCGTGAAGATAGTTTTATTCATTGAATACAGAGCACAGCTGCGCTCTGTGACGAATTGTTGTGAATGCCTTAGACGGTAAGGTCACCTTTTGTCCGATTGGCGCTTTTCTAAATTACTTAACGTAATGTTCTAAATACATTGCCTCTTTACCATTAAAATAAGCCTCCGGTTCTCATCTAAACATAAGCGAATATACAGGCATGGCATGCATGCTATAGGTATGGGACCACAAAGTCGTGAGTTCGAATTTGCCATTTCTCTCGTGACTCATGCATGCAAAGCATTACACACTTACTTGGATTAATTAACATGAATAATAATTTCAGTAGCATTTTTTGCTAGTATTTTTGAAAAAATAACTCACAGAATACCAGCGTGAAGTAGAGGTTTACCTCTACGTTTCGCTTGGTGAATGCAGGTGGCCGGAGGTCCTTTTTACTGGAAATGAGGCATTTCATCTTAGTCCTCACGGGTGACAACGCATCTGCATTTTAATTTAGAGGATAGATGTAGATGTATATGGGCCGCAGCAACCACTTACCATCAGGTGGACTGTGTGCTCGTTTGTCACCATTATCCTATAAAAAAAAATTATAACCTAGTGTTTAATGTGACTTAACACACTTATGTAAATAAACGTTGAAGACGAATGGATCTTGGTGAATTTTAATTACCAACATAATGTTTAAACTTATAACTAACCTCAGTTTGAATGTTTAATATCATGCACATATCATACACAATGAAGACTTATATATAATAATAAATACATATTTAGGGGTAATATATTTTTTTATAATTACTATTAATAGTTACAGCTATTTTGAAATGATTTACGAGGCACAATTCTTTTATGATTTAATTAGTAGGTAAGCGGGGATAATATGTTAAAAGCTCTTTATATAAATTCAGTTTCATAATATTTATAGATACAAATATATTGTTTTCTTCTAATTGTGAATTTATAATTAAATAACGTAATTTTCTTTTTCAAAATTAATAATATCTCTTATATAATTCACGGGTACATGGTAACCATGAAGAAGAGAGATAATAAGTGTGTAGTAGTGCAGAGGCAGAATATTCGTTTGATCTTTTACAGAAAAATGCGCAGCACGTTTCCTGTTGATTGCCTTTGTCACGCACAAACAGGAAGTAACGTAACTGACAGATAAAATTTTACCTAGAAGTGTTATTTTTAAGAAAACCATTAGTATGAGTCATTACATTATACTCACATTAATTAATACGTAACATTAATCTTCTGAAAAATAAAAATATAAACAGCAAAAAGCAATGCTAATTAAAATTACTTTTACTTTCTAAAGCTTAAAATATTAATTATTCAACATAATTATTAAATTATCTCCACGTGGTAGAGCCATGCTGCAGCTATATTATGGTTGTAACACGAATGGGTCGGCTCGACCGGGGAAGGACCACGCTCTCACAGAAAACCAGCGTAAAATAGCAGCTTAACGCTGGTGTGTTTCGTATGGTGAGTGTAGAGAACCGGAGACCCTTTTTACTGGCAAAGAGGCATTCCATCTTAGTCCTCACGGGTGACAACGCATCTGCATCTTGAGTCTTTATTGAGGATAGATGTAGATGTCTATGGGTCACAGTAACCACTTACCATCAGGTGGACTGTGTGCTCGTTTGTCACCCAATCCTATAAAAAAAAATTATGTTGAACTCCGATTTTGTTGATTCTTTTTTTTTCATAGAATAAGTGTGACAAACTAATACACAGTCCAGCTGATGGTAAGTGGATATTCTGGCCCATAGATATCTACATCTATCCTCAATTAAGTATCAAAATAGTTGTCACCCTTGAGGACTATGATGGAACGCCTTACCAGTTTAAAAGGTCTCCGGTTCTCTACGCTCACCATACGTAACACATTATTAACATTATTCTGCTGTTTTGCGGTAATTTGAGAGCGTGTTACTACCCTGATCGAGCTGATCTATTCATGCTTCAGACATAATATATCTGCAGTGTGGCTCTACCACGTAAAAATTGTGATGTTGCTTAGCACCCACCTATACCTTACCTAGTATTATATTTTTGAATGACCTAGGTATGTTACGTTAAAATGTCTTGTTGTTTGACAGTGAAATCTCATCATAATCATCATCATTACAGCCCTTCACAAGTCCACTGCTGAACATAGGCCTCCCCCATAGAATGCCCCAAAGCACGGTCCTGAGCCACCTGCATCGATCGACTTCCTGCATATCTTACCAGGTCGTCACTCCCTCTAGTGGGGGGACGCCCTACACTTCGTCTGTCGGTACGAGGCCACCACTCGAGAACCTTTTTTCCCCAACGGTTGTCGGTTCTTCGAGCTATATGGCCGGGCCGTTGCCACTTCAGCTTACTAAACCGTGAAATCTCGGTGTGAAGTAAACTTGGATAATATGCCTCGCTCGCTTAGAATCTCTGCTAGCAGCGGCGTCATGTGAAGGTTTATGTATTGGTCGGAATGGGCTTATGGCCTGTCGTGTGCATTATACTAACATTTATTTTGACTTTGAACTATTTAAAAAAATGTTTTATTAACTTTATGGAGATGGTACAGCACGGTGCTGTGTGGTTTTGTAGTCTTTGGAAGCCAATCGCAAATATACTACAAGATTTCGTTCATTGTGGTCTTTGTTCAGCAGTAGACTACGGCTGTGGATATGTGGTTTCAATGGTATCGATGACATTATATGGTAGTACTAAGACTCCTTTTATGCCTAGTATTTGTTTATTTAAACTACTATTCGTTTAAAAATTAGTACATTTAAACGTACATACATTCAAACGTACATACATTCAATAAAAAAAAATTATGTTACCTATTAAGGCGATAAAGCTAAATGTTTTGTTTTCTCGTTGTTCAAGAGTTCCGGATGTTGCTTTCTTACTGCGTGGGCTACTAACGAGGTAAAGAAATTCTTCAGCGGCTATCTGACATAATATAGTATATGTATGAGTGTGTTTGTACATGTGTCGTGCTCGATACTCTTGCATCAATTCGCTTTTGTTTTAGTAAAAGTTATATTACTCGTGAGTTACTTTTCATTTTGAAAATTGATAACTATATCAATAAAATACTAATAAAATACTAATTTTAGCTGACTTATAAAATGGAGGAACTTGTCTTCTTATACTTAAATATTTTGAAGTAACTATTTAGACGGTATTCCAGTTGTTACCTAAAGCTTGTGATATTTCATTACACTCAAAAGGGTTAAAACACTTTTAATAAGAATAAAGCTGCCTAAAAAGAACGTGTTTAATAATTTCTTCACTTCTGGATATTATAGTTTTGTGTTTATTACATCACAAGAAAAAAAGTTCCTTTTATTAGAAATTAATCTTTTCTTGTTTGACAATATAGTTCAATTAAATTTGCCCCAAACGCTGCTGAACACGCTGCTACCCATCTTTAGATTTGTTTTGCTTTGACGCCTCTTAAACGGGACAAATGGGGTAGTGGATATTCTTACAACGACACCACGGTTATGATGGTTTCTGATCTTCAATAAAATAAATTATCACAAATTACGCATGATTTTATTAATTTACTAATTTGCATATATATTATTATTTATTAATTAATTTCTTTATAACATTCGTACTCCAAAGTTGTAGTTTGAAAGGTTGTAATGGGGTTAACAAAGTAACGATGGCAGCTGGACTAGTATTATCTGTGCCACAGCTGCCTGCGTTTCTACCCTGTGAACTAAGAAGTGTTTCACAGGTAATGGAGTCTAATGTAAAATATTACTCATTACATATTGGAGTTTATTGGAGACTAGCTTTTTACCCGCGGCTTCGCTCGCGTGCTCTTCAATATATAAACATCATTAAATGCTATTCTGTGCCAAATTTAGCAAATTTCGATCACTTTTAGTGTCACTTCGGTGTCTGTGTCTCTATGTCAGCTTGTAAAAGTTTTTTTTGAATTCCCAAAGACTATTGGATTATATTTGGCATACATAGAATATGCTATAGGAACACGTGAATAAATGAGTTTTTCACAATTGCATTAAATATCATATGTATAGAAACATCTACAATTTTTTATATTGGACGTGTCTTCCGATGTATCCATAAGAAAGATAAATTGTCTTGGAATCAAAATTTATTATTATTATTATTTACATTTCACTCTTTACATTAATTCATAATTAAAGTAAATTTAGTTTTAACAAAATAATGATGGTTTCATGATTTTATATGCGATATTTGATTAATATCATTGGTCCCATTTAATATTACCATTATTATCAATAATAGTTTTAATATAGATTATAGTTTATAATTAATAGACCACAGCAACTAAACCGTGTGTGGTTTCTGCTGTAGGGCTAAAAAAATTCATTTTGTTTTGTTTTATATATTTTGAATAAATGAGTAAAATATTGATTGACACCATAAAATAGATACTGATATTTTTTCTATGTTCGAGTAGACTTCGATATTTCATAAATGCAGTTCTATAATGATGAATACTACACATGTAATAAAACAAATTATAATAAATCACGTTACATTTTAACTTTTATTTACGCGGGTTTTGTACACATCTTCGGAAGAAAGTTTCATAAAATTTTCGTAAAAGGACATATTGCTGATGTGAAGCATTGACGCTCCGGGAAGTCTGAAGTATGTGAACATGTTCAGTATCATCCCAACCATTACATCAGATCTGATATACAACAAATCCTCACAACAGAACACCGATTTCTACCGAGGATGATTCGCGAGGCTATTGACATTAAAAATATCCTAATTTCAATAGAGAAGATTGCTGGGTGCTGCCATTGCCTTGGGATCCCATAATTAATAAAATTAAATCTAAACCCAAGCATACTACTGCAAGACTTCAAGATACTGTAAGCTCGTCCTGCGTAGATCGGACCAAATATTATTAGTTAAAGTTGATGGTAGTCTGTAAACTATGACATCAGGATGTCAAACAACTCAGTCTACCCCCCCCCCCCCCCCAACCCCCAAGTCTCCATGGGTTCTGTAAAAATACGATAAAATCCTTAAGATTACTTTTATTGCAAATGAAGTTCTATTTACAGTGAACGTGGGTAGAACTACGCTCATGATCGGAATCAGAAAAATGCTCGCCTTATAATATTGTGGTGGCGAAAGATGATCCGCCACCTCATATCGTTCCGTGTGTGTCCTAAGAGGCGAGAGAAAAAAAACCAAGAGATGAGCAACATTACCTTCCTGACAAAATTTCAAAATAGTAAATGCTGCGGTTGCTAACCCGCCTGCCGAACGTGGCAACTATAACAAATATCTAGCCTATTTGACAATTTATGGGGGGGGGGGGGGGGGGGCTATGTTCAGTTCAGTGGACTTTTGATAGGTTGTAATGATTACGATGATGAGTTCTATTCTTTCGAATCTTTGCTACCGTTAATATTTACGGTAGTGTGAAAGCAAAAATGTAACATCTCTGAAAATGTGCATGAAATAAAAACAGCATAGTTGCCCATTAAAACTAAAAAAGTAACAGTAATACATGTCACTACTGGACACAGGCCACAGGGCTTTTGGGCAAAAAAGTGTCCGCTGCGCTGAACCCAACGCGCGATCACCTCAACCGGGGTACTTCTCAGATATGCCGGTTTTCTTTCACCGCCGAGAACGTGGCAAATCAACACTTCAAATTGCAATTAACATATATGTAAAAATATATAAAAATGCTTATGTACTATAAAAATTTACGTTTGGATCAGTTTGATTACCGCCTTTGACAAGCAAAATAAAATTAACCTTTGTTTTAGTAAAATCTGCTATCTTTGACAACTAAAGTATTTTTTTGGCAACAGCCTGTTCATTTACATATCTCACGTGAGCTATGAAACCAGGACCGTCACAAAAATCTTGATGTGTCTGCTAATATGAAAACACAAAAATACAAAAATCATAAATGACAAACTGATTTATAAGTCTCAATAAAGGTATAAGAAATAAAATAGCAGAGACATAGGAAAAATAAAAAAGATGGGCATCGACAAAAGGAAGATAATTAAAAAAAAAGCTGTTTCCGACCCGTCCGTCAAGCGTGGAAACTATGGCAGAATCCTTCCTATGAGGCAATCTATGGGAGTATCTATCTAAGATGTCTGAATTAAAAATTAAAAATCATTAATTTCGGAACTAGACCATATCACACGTCATAAATACACCTCCAAATTAAAATATTAAATCTAACTTATGATGTCAATGTTTTATGAATTACATAAAAAATATTTAATTTAAATTAAATTATTACAAACACAACAAAATAGATACAACAGCTCTAACGTAATATAAATTTAGGTTTAGATCCGGTGCTCGACATGCAGCCTGGTCCAGTGTCGCATTATATAGTAAGGCAATTCATATCCATCCGCCAGGTGAACAGTTGCATGTAGCCATTTGAGCCGCCCCATATGCGGCGCATCAGGGACGCTACTCGCTTCCGAATGATCGTTGCGAATCTGTCTATATTTGCATCCACAAACATTCCCGATGCGCTACAGTAGCGTGGCAGCTTCATCAATGCCCTGAAGGCGTTATTGTATAAAATGCGTAGGGCGTCGTAAGATTTTTTTGTGTACTTGACCCGTAGCCTGCATAGAACGATGGGCAGAATGCTCTAAACAACGTGGCCTTTACTTTGAATGAATCTATCTAAAATGTTATATATTACCACAAAAGTGTTAAGCTTGGTGGGTGAGTGTGTGTGAGAGTTTTGTTTTTTAATTAGCATTACTTTTCGATAGTAGGTGCTAACTACTAACACAGAACAAATAATAGTACTACGTGGGTACCACTATCGAATTTGTACTGTATAAAGTTATAACAATACTTTATTGCGGTGTTCAAGTCACGTCCAATAACAGATATTAATAAGGAAGCGACAAAAATCCGTGCCCAATTGATAATGCCAACGATCAGTGATTAGGGGGACTCGATCTGTGGGTTTAGAATCTCAGGGTAAGGATTTGGTTTAGTCTTTATTAAGATAAGAATGAAAAGAACTTTTTTATTTATGGTATAAATTTAATTCTTATACTTATGAATACTTAAGAAAATATTAGTGTCTTTTAAAGTTTTATCTACAAACCAAAAATGATTAAAAAAAAAACTAAAATATTGATACGTTAATTATATTTTGTTTTTTTTTTTTTGAAGTCGCTTTTTGCTATAGTGTAACATCCACGCTGCAGCTATATTATGGTTGTAGCACGAATGGATCAGCTCGACCGGGGAAGAACCACGCTCTCATAGAATACCAGTGTAAAATAGCTTAATGCTGCTGTATTTCTTATAATAAGTGTAGAGAACCGGAGACTCTTTTTACTGGTAATGGGGCATCTTAGTGCTCAGAGTTGAGAACGTATCTACATTTTGATTCTTTATCAAGGATAGATATGTGTCTACGGGCCACAGCTTCCATATACAATCAGGTAGACAGTGTGCTTGTTTAAGTTCGCTTATTAAGAGCAACACTTATTCTATAAATAACATTCAGTCGAATTGGAAACCTCCTTGTTTGAAGTCGGATATAAATGAGTTATTAGCAGTCCAGTTATTAACAAATTCTATGCAAAATTTATGGACCAAGATGACATATGTTCACATTTAACAATATGTGTAAATATGTTGGTTTAGAGCCAAAGAAGAAAACCACATCTTGATCGGATAAGTGACGCTGTAGTCGAGTTATTAATATATTTTTTTAATTCACGAAGTTCAAAGTGAATTCGAAGTGATACTCATCGCTTTACCTACCGGTAAGGGCAGAACAATGTCTGCCGAACTCTGCCTAGTTATCACATATAGGTATAATTATTATAATTACACTAATTATTACATTAATTTAATCATACCTTTACCCTGTCTCATTATCGGAGACGAATTCGTAGTACTAATACGCCAGAATTAGACCGTTTTAGTGCTTTGTAGTTTGTACTAAGGTTTTGGTTTTAAGGTTCCAGTATTTAACTTTCTGATTGCCAATTTAGCTGCCACAAATAGCTATTATGGACACTTAACGTTGAGAAGTTTATTCTTCTATGCGATACCGTATTGTAATAAGTATGTGGCCTAAGATATGTCAATACCCCGCACACAGCAACAGCAGATACTAGCTGGACTTTGTTCACAAAATGTTATCTTTGGTATATGTAACTAGAAACTAGAAATAGAATTTTATACGTGGTAGAGCCATGCTGCAGCTATATTAGTAGTATAGTTGTAGAACGAAAGGGTCGGTTCGACCGGGGAAAGATCACGCTCTCACAGACATACCTACCAGCGTGAAATGGCAGCTTGACACTGCTGTGTTTCATATGGTGAGTGTAGGGAACCGGAGACCCATTTTACTGGAAAAGAGGCATTCCATCTTAGTTCTCACGGGTGACGACGGATCTGCATTTTGATTCTTTATTGAGGATAAATGTAGATGTCTAGGGGTCACAGCATCCACTTACCATCAGGTGGACTGTGTGCTCGTTTGTCACCCTATCCTATAAACAAATAACTCTAAAATAAACAAAAAGTAAGACGAGCGAATGAAAGGAATATTTCTTTCTCGAGAATGGTTGTTATATTTTGTTTTATTTCTCAGCGTGCGCAAAATTTTTGCCGATTTCCAAAAAGGGGACGGTACTCAATTCGACTGTATGTTTTTTTTTATGTGTGTTACCTCATAACTTTTTACTGGGTGAACCGATTTCGATGATTCTTTTTTTTTATTTGAAAGCTGATACTTCTCGTGTGGTCCCATATTTGATCAAGGTCAGACCAATAGTTATTGAGTTATTCTTAATAACTTATATTGAAGTCGGCTGTACAAAATTTTTAATTTTAAATCATTATCCAAACTAATAATAGCATTCAACATTTCATCATTATAGCCTTTCACAAGTCATACCCTAATACTACTAGAATCCCTGTACGTGATTTACTGGTATGACCCTACCACTCGAGAACCATCCTTCCCATGGGTTGTCAGTTCTTCCACTTGTATATCCGGCCCAATGTCACTTTAGCTTAGTGATCCGTTTGACATATTATAACCGATAATAACACTATTAATAAAGTAACTTAATATTTTCCTATACCCTTAACATCAAGCCTTGGTTTAAATATTTTTTAACATCTGAGGGAAAATGAGCTGAGAAGTGGTTTGTCACCATGAGGACAAAAATGAACTACCTGTGCTATAATAGATCTCTTATCCTTCAAAACAAAACATAGCAATAGATGCACTGCGGCTTAGCCGTAAAAATGGGTAGAAGCTTTATATCTATCAAGATTAGACGGAGACACAGGAGGAGAGTTAGTAAGACTCTCTTTGTTCTGAAATTAGACTTTGTTGTTTAACTTACTTGTGAATTGAATGCATAGACGAAAGTTAAAAAGTGGTAATGATACTTAGTTGCTTCGCTCTGCAATAATCTAATGCGTGCGGGAGGCGGTTGCCACGGCAACAACGGAGCGAGAAGACTGCGTCTATTTCGGTCGCCGGTTCGATCTCGCAACGCATTCCCGCACAGAACGCGTACAGAACGTTGTATTATTTTTGAATGTAATGTATTGTACAGTACGTGTTTATTTTTAAAATAGGTGTTTGATTCAATCACTATGTACACATGCGTTGTTCAAAAAGAAAGTTACGAAATCCCTTTCGGGTTGAATTGCAACTCTGAGGTTGTTGCTCATACATGATTAAGACAGAGGACAGAGGTCGAATTATTTGGTATTGTACTTTCAGTTCAAGACTAAGATGGAATGCTTCTTTACCGGTAAAAATCTCCGATTCTTGTCACTCATTATACGAAATGCAGCGGGCTGCTATTTAACGGTGGTATTGTATGCGAGCGTGGTCCATCCCCGGTGGAGCCCACTCATTCGTGCTGTAGCATATAGAGTAAGAAATATATAATAAATATATAAATATATAATGATACCTACAAGAAAAGAGCCTACTCCTTTTTAAAAGGCCGGCAACGCATCTGCAATTCCCCTGGTGTTGCAGTTGTTCATGGGCGGCGGTAGTCACTTACCATCAAGTGAGCCGCATGCTCGTTTGCCCCCTCTCCTATAAAAAAAAGCTATTATGTAGCTTCAGTATGACGTACGTACGAATCTATTCTTGTCTGGCGTGAATACAAAAAGGGAATATATTATTATACTTGTTTAATATGTGCCAATTGATTATAATGATTTTTTGATGAGTTTGTAAAAGTCCATCCAGCCTAAGACCAGCCTCTATGTGTGAAGGAGTTGTCATAGTCAAAATGTTCGGCCAAGCAGATTGGCGCAGCTGAACCAGACGTCTCGCACCTTAGACGCTACTACCGTCTGTCTGTGCTGGGCTTATATAACTATTAATTATATTACATCTGACGTAAACGGGTTGGCAATACCACCATCTATCGGATATTTTCTAACATTTCCATAGACGCCACTGAGGGAACCCATGAGATGAATTGTTGGAAGAGTGATGGATTTTCTTAAGCCACCATCACATAACAATTATGCTGTCAGTATCACTTCCAAGTCTTAAGATAATTTAAAACTAATATTTAAATTTCTTAATTATTTTTTTAAATACTAACAACGCTATTAACATTAGTAATATTCCCTTGTACTACTTCTAGTAAGCTTAAAATGCTTGTGTTAGGAGTGGACGACTACTGGAATGGCGTATTCGAACCCACGATCTTTTGAGTTCGCAGTCCGCACCCTGCCTCTCCTATTGCCACTTTCAAATAAAATCCGACATTAATATAAAGATACATCACAATCATTATCGTCAACCTTTTAAAGTCTGAACGTAGATCTTAAAAATGCAATGGTGCACATACAAGCATACAACTACAACAACATTATTAAGAATAACTCAAAAACTATTGGTCTGACCTTGATCTAATTCATATGGGACCACACAAGAAGTACCAGCTTTCAAATAAAAAAAGAATCATCGAAATCGGTTAACCCAGTAAAAAGTTATGAGTTAACACACATATAAAAAAACATACAGTCGAATTGAATACCGTCTCCTTTTTGGAAGTCGGCAGAAAATAGTTACGCTCTCCTCTGAATAACAGAAGTAACGAAGAATTTACTTGCGTCACGCTTTGTTGAATTGAATCTGTTTGTCGAATATCGAGTCAACCCGTTGGACCCCATAACTCCGTGACGACTCTGAGTACGATTAAAAAATATTTAGCATTCTAGAACTTTAACCTTCATAAACTTTATGTACCTACTCGTATGTAAGCAGTTTTAATATGTATTTAGTTACTATCACTATACGGTTCGAATTTTTATAATTACTTGAAATTAAATTAACCTTGAAAATGATACCTTATTAATTTAAAAACAAAAGTATCATAACATCCAAATCTTGTGTCACTTTATCTCTGATAATATCTAATACGTAGTAAACAGAATTCTTGAATTAATCAACCACTTAAAATTAGTAGATTCACACAGATGACCTATGGTTGCAGCACTGAGTGTGGGGAAGGGCTCGATCAGAGAAAAATAACGTGTTCTCTCTCTCTCTCTCTCTCTCTCTCTATCTCTCTGCATTTCTTTCTGTTGTCTGAATTTTGATTCTTAATCGTCGATAGAGTATCTACAGATAGAATAGGGAATATATCACTATAGATAGAATAGGGTCTACAGGCTGGTTAGGGTACTCGTTCTTTTTTTACAATGAATGGCAACTATAGAAACATATATTTTACATACATAAATTGCACATGGGTTTGTGCACCTACCTAGACCCGGATCAATTATTTTAAAGACATACACATACTTGTTCTGTGCGGGACTCGAATCAGCGTTTTTCAGCCCCGCACCACTGCGTATCGAGCCTTCAGTAAATATTTCAATATACAAACATAATTTTAAAGAGGAATTATAAAATATATTGTAAGAATTGTTTATGGCAATAATGACGACTCAATTAATATTACGCACCGCATACTCGTTGAGGACGGTCAAAGTAATTGTGTAGTAACTCGAACCGTCCACGAACCAATTAATTCTCCCATAATCCCTATACCACTTGGCCCTGTTAATTACATCATGGTTTCGTCCTTAAAGTTAAAAGTTTATTTTATATCATGGTAGAGCCATGCTTCCGCCGTCAACCCATTCGTACCACAACTATAATAGTTGGTGTAACTTTTGGCTTGAACAGGAAAGGATAGTCCTTTCCGTGTTTTCTATGGTGAGGGTTTTTTTTATAGGATTAGGGTGACAAACAAGGTGACAACGCATCTACATTTTGATTTGTAACAGAGGATAGATGTAGATGTCTAAGGGCCGCAGCAATCACTTACCATCAGGTGGACTGTGTGCTCGCTTGTCAACCCTTATCCTGTATTAAAAAAAAACCCATATTTTAAATTGGCATACTCAAAATAAAAAGGTGATTCAAATATTAATGTCCAAAGTTCTTTGTAAGGTCAAATGTTAACAACAATTGAAGTTATTTAATTAAGACTCTACTTCAAACCTTACACTAATTATAAACTACTTTTAGTAATAAGGCAGTAAAGTTTAAAACCACAAGATGGTTTATGTACGTTCGCTATCTTATGTTTGTTATGATGCCAATAATGACTCAGAATATACCCATTTAGATTGTGTAAATGGTCGGCCGCATTGGACCGCATGCAGCTCTTCTGCCTTGTTTGTTATTAGTAATCAAAATGCATTAAAACACAAAACAAAGGGATCACACTTCAGGTATCAATGTGCTTTAGACTGAATTTTGGTCACGGAGACCAGTCTCAATGGATCTCAATGGAAATTAGGCATCTGCACATCTGATGGGAGAGCAACCCGACGTGACCGATGAAATATCGGGCGCAGAGCCAGCGGCTTTTAGGGAAGACACCACTAGTCTTTGACCTATTTCTGCCACCAATAGCAGTGCTTGCAATCTTAAGTACCGATCTGGAGGGTATAGACAGACAGTGTAATTACAGTATATGGCCGGTGGAAGGAAAAGGGGAGATCTCCCGCCGGGCGAGGTGTTCTTCACGGGGAGCAGCCAACGCTCCGAGTGGTAGTTCGGAGCTATTCTATATATACTGATTTAACTTCGGAACTTTTAGGCTTCAATGTGTTTGGCTTGTGGCGCGACGACAGCGCTGCCACACAGTATTATAACGACATTCATTCATAATCTGTAGCCTTCTTTGTTTGAAGTTGGTTGCAGATGCCGATGGACTATAGCCCATTGGCATCTGCAGCTACTTAGTAGCTACTTACCCTGTGGACTGTAAGTTCGTTTGTAACTTTAGTTTTATTAAAAAAAAATCAATGGACATTATTTATACATGCACATAGTTTTAAAAATTGCCCTATTATTATTATAATATTTTATATGTTTTTAGGCTCTTTATTTAATGGTAGAGAGAACTACTTTATAATTATATAAAAATTACGTGTCACGTTGTTTGTTCGCGATCGACTCCTAATCTACTGAACTGAATTCAATGAAATCTTGCACACTGTGTGCATTTTGGTCCAACTTGAGAGATAGGATAGTTTTTGACCCTCAAAATTTTTTATTGCGAATTTAAGGATTTTTATAGGAATGGTCGTTGGAAAGGGCAGGACAACGTCTGCCTGGCGAGCTAGTATTTTATATGTTTTTAGGTTCTTTATTTAATGGTAGAGAGAACTACAAGTAGGTATAAAGAGTAAAACACTCGCTTAATTTTATACTGTAGTCGCTTTCCCTGGGAACCGGATACCTGCGATAGACGTGTACCGCTAGTTAACGTATGACCGATTTCCGGTCATTATCGTATCCGTCCATACCGCCGCAATTTATAATATTCGATAAGCTTATTATTGTGACTCAATTAATATTTACATTATTACCTTACACTTGCCACTCGAGAACCTTCCTTCCCAGTTTTTTTCGGTCAAGCTATATGGCCAGCCCATTGCCATTTTAATTAAAATTAAATTCCCGCTGAATCACATGAAACCTTACGAAAAAGATAATATACATAGATATAAAATAAATGTAAAACTGTGAAATCACGACATCGCATAAGATTATTAGCTAATCTTGACACAAATTTCAAATTCTTAATCTCCCAAGGTGGATCTCCCTAATCTCGGAAACATTTGCGACAATATCAAGGCAACTTTATTAAAAAACTTCCTGTAAACCTTGGGTTAGGCGATTTCAGTAAACATCTTTTAGTAAACACATTTTTATTCAACAGTTGACGGCTCCGTGGCGCAGTGGCTTAGCAATGAGTTCCTGCGCTGGGGGCCGCAGGTTCGAATCCCGCACGGAACAAGTATTTGTATGGCCTACCAATAATTGTTCCGGGTCTGGATGTTTGTCCCTGTGCAATTTGTGTTTGTAAACTGCCTCCACGATACAGGAGAAAATCCTAGTGTGGGCGATAATATTTTAAAAAAAAAAATTAAAAAAATCTTTTACTATTCAGTAAGCTTATCAACTTTAGAAAACTTTAAATAATAATAATTGACTCCAGACTACACGCCTGTACATAGGTCGTTTCATTGCTGCATGATACGTGTTGGTCAATCAAATGAGTTAATCGATAAACAATTCTCTCAAATGGGGAAATTATGATATAATTCGTTTCTTGGGTGTGTACAGAAAAAATGGGGAGCTGTTTGACACAAATAACAGTAATTAAAAAAATGCAAAGGTAGACGCCTTCACTGTTTGACGAACTAATTGAGTTGGGATTCGAAATAGCAACCCAAGAGTAATTGAAAAGAAATTTTAAGAATATAAAAGATACATATTATAGATAATTCTCGTGTAGTGTTCGCTGTGTGGGACAGGCAAGCAGCGAATTGTGGCTGCGAGTAATATTCGGAGCGAATACACTCGCAGCGAATATTCGCTGTGTGTGACCGAAGCTTTAGCAATCGGTGAGGGCCGTGGACTCGAATGCCGAACGAAATAAATAATTGATTGGCATACAAGTAATTGTTCCGGGTCTGGTTGTTTTTCCTTGTGCAATTTATGTATTTCAACCTCCTCCGCCATACAGGAGAAGAGAGAGAAAGAAGAATCCTAGTGTAGGATGAACACTTTAAAAAAAAACAAAAATAAGAAGAAGAAATTGCACTTTATGGCAGGATTTATCTGTCGATAAATATTTAAAATGTTATATTATGGTTGTAGCATGAATGGATCCGTTTGATAAAGGTGGGACCACGCTGTCACAGAATACTAGCGTAAAATGGCATCTTAATGTTGCTGTCTTTCATATGCTGAGTGTAGAGAACCTTTTTATTGGAAACGAGACATTCCATCTTAGACCTCAGGGGTGACAATGCATCTGCATTTTGGCTACAGCATCCACATTCCATCAGTTGTACTGTGTGTTCGATTATCACCCTTATTCTATATAAAAACAAATTGTTTCAAGAAAGGTTCTCGAGTAGTACCACTAGACAGACCTGGTAAGATATGCAGGAAGTCGATAAATGCAGGTTGGCTCAGGACCGGGCTTTGTGGCATTCCTTGGAGGAGTTGTGTTCAGCAGTGGACTTATGGCTGTATTGATGATGATAATGAAATAGGCTATAGAAATAAACAGAGGCGGCAATAAATTATTTAGCTCCACAAAAGTAATATATCAAAACGTCCGATACATAAATAACTTTTCTATAAAAAATAGGTTATAATATCATGTTAGTATATATTATGTTAGTCTAGTCTATGTGTTATAGTATATAAAATAAGTCCACAGATAACTAATAGTTACTACGTAAATAAGGCGTATATTCAGTAGTTCACTTTTATTTAGATTTAGTCTTTATTGCATGTAAATATAAGGTACAAATCGCCTTGTACCTTATATTACCCTCCATCCATTCATTCCAGGCATTGTTGTGGCTGTTGTGAAAGTCGCCATGTGGTCATTAATACGTTCTCGGTAGTTTAATATGCAAATTTATATCTCCCTAACCTTCAGAGCTGCACACTTTATCGTTTTACATCTTTTAAAACAATCTCGATCTAGTAAAACATAAAAAAAAATCGCAGCGTGAAGCATTGAAAATATTAGATTACTTTTTTCATATAAAGTCGTTTAAAACTTAAAAGATTAATTGACTATAACATTTAACTTTTAATAAAAAGTAAAAGTCGACCGTGTAATGGTGCTGTAAGAATATCCACTACGTCATATCGTCCCGTGGGTGTCGTAAGAGATTATATATTATGTAGATTGAAACAAACCTGGAGATGGGCTACAGCTTCAGCGTCTTCCAAAAACATCAAAAAAACTGTGGCAAATATGGCATATTTTATCCCCTTATTACCATAGTTGCCACAGTTTTTTTGTTGCCACGGGAAGCCTACAGCAATGGACTTTTTATAGGCTGTAATGAATGAATGAATGAATGAAATCCATATAAAAGAATATTGAAAAATCTGGCTTCTATTAACGGGGGCTATATAAATGTTAGAGAAAAATTAACAATTTTTAAAATTTTTGTCTGTCTGTCTGTCTGTCTGTCCTGGCTAATCATGACGAAACTTTACGAACAGACAAAGATCTAGGCATCCGAAAAACTTGAATATTTAAAAAAAACGATAATTTGCCAAAGCAAATGGTCTTTGATTATCATTAATAGATCCATCTAGGCGAAGCCCGGGCAGGTCACTAGTAATAAATAAAATGAATCAATAAATATGACCTATTTCTGCTACCAAGTAGCAGTGATCGTTGTGATTCGGTTTGAAGGGTATACCTATAGTGTTAGGCTAGTCCTCATGTCGGTGTCACCAGGTGACGTGGGCTTTGCTTTTGGTTGGACTTCTCTTGCACCTAGGGGTCCATATAGGTGGGTCAAAGGCTGTGAAGCATTATGCCACGGTCTTCAGAGGTGACAAAGCTTCTTCGTAGTCTTCTTTGTTGCAATCCAACAAAATAAAAGTGTTATAGTAACTATCGCTAAACAAACTCCAAAATTGACTTAAACTAGTTATTAAAATCTTTTGTACTCCGATCCCATCGGTAATGATACAATTTATGCGCCATCTTGTTGCTCACAGAGCAAGATAACTGTAAAGCATTACACCATTGTCTATTGTTAGCGATGGTATCATAAAAAGCCATTCTATTGAAAGCGAGATATATTAATTTGACGTATCCCGATTTAAAGTAAGTGATCACGGCTGAATGTTTCGATACGAAATGATAAGTGCAATTTATCGCAAATTTTATGGCTTGAACGCGAAGCGAGATAGGTTGGACTTTACTGTCGACTTGACAAGGTCAGACTACCCGTTCTCATTAAATTCGGTATATTGTAGAAACATTCGTGATTAAAACTTATGGTTTATTTAAGCTTTGCATTACGTATTACTATAAAAAAAGTACAAGGAAGATTTTTTGTAGATATTCTGTTACGTAGAGATAGCTAACTAGCGAGCGTAACACCCTAAATCTTATACAACGATATTTTTTTATGATTTTTTTTTGTTTATGTTATTTTTATGTTTTAAACTGCAGACAACTTTTAGGTCTACAGTATTTTCTCACACTGTATATTCATTGTTATGTGAATTTACTGTCAAATTACTCTACACATAGGTTCATAAGCTTTAATCCTCCTCATCCAAACGTGATTACAGCCCACACTGCTGAATGTAGGCCTCCCCCAAGGAATGTCCTAAAGCACGGTCCTGAGTTCTTGAGTCACTTTCATGCATTCTTTAAATAATTATTATATGGCATCACATGTATAGTCTTTTATGATTTTAGTCATAAAATCAATAATGTATAAGCTGAAATTACAAATAAAAAGATTTTTCTTGACCATTTTGGTATATATGGCATAGGTTATATATATTCATGTATATTCACGTATATTCACGTATTTCTTATTACGCAACTATTTCTTATTTCCACCACGTATTGTACATTTCTAATTCTCACTAACAAACATTTACATTTTTTTTTTGCCGGTATGATAATATATTATGCTTTTGGAAATTGCGTAAATATGTGCTGGCGATTGTAAATCTTTTAAAATTATCACTTGCAACAGAGTTTCTTTCCAAATAATAATTCATCTCGGTCGATCTTAGAGATAATTCGACAAAATACGACCGCGTCAGCCACAACTAGTGTCTAAATATGGCCATGTCTTACCTATTTCCTTTGGCTATTAGGCTTAGCTATGGAAAAAGAAGACAATACGAAAGCTAAGTCATGCATTACCCCATATTATAATATATACATATACATATTATAAAATTCGCCTCTGTTTTAAGAATTATTATGGTCTTATAGTTATCATTAATGGGATTATATTTCTTTAATTTTTATTGATATATAATTCATAGGCTATGCTGCAATATTTAAAGCTAAACTTGTTTTTAAATAAATAGTTTTTATCATTTATAAAGTGTTACAAATTTATTTAATAAAACCTAATTAGCGAATTTTCTTTTTGATTTGGGCTGCAAAAATGAGGTAGTCATTATGATAAAAGTCTTTATGGGTTTAAAAACAATTATGAAGAACACTTAAATATCACAAAATTTTAACAATTTTATTTATTGAAATTTAGGAACTCCATCCGCGGCTGGTCGTTGCTGCTGGTGATAAGAGGGCTGGTTCTTTCGCTCAAAGGCCAAGTATAGCCATTCAGCGGGGAAACGCAGCCAGTGTTCTTGGCACGATACCGCGGGGAGTAGGAGTATATGATAATTAGTTTCTAGTTTTAGTTTTTTTTTATTATCATAGTTTTTAATATTGTAGATAAAAGTGAAATTAAAACTATTGAAAAACAGACAGCTGCTAAAATGTAATAAAATAAAATATAGTTTTTGTAATTACTTCACGTCTATAAATCTGAAATTTTTATAATTGTTGTAGTGGCTGAATCAATAAACAAAACGTGGTTAATAGTTAGATTATATTATGTTTTATTAAATGTGAATGTTACGAGTATCAAGCGGTGTGGTTTAAGCCCTACTTGACAACATGTATTAGATGCTATCACCAGCTTGCACGTTTCCCGTGTCGCCGTCAGGGTCGCCTAGAACCTGTATAAGTACCGACTAAGCACCCGCATTTTATATAACAGGCTACGTTATATCATGCATACAAAATACGCATTTTTACTTAGTTATTTATATAGATGCATCTTCGCAGGCATAAAAATGTCAAATGTATATTTTTTAAATATAAATATACCGTTACTTATTTACATAAGTACAATGTGTGTCCTAAAGTTATTTTGCCGTATTTTTAACACACGGAGTAAGACAACACATCGATTGATTAATCGATTTTTAATGTCCCACACTGACAGCTCTACACGGGTTATCTTTAGGTGTCAGTTCATAACCCAAGAAGTTGACTTCGTACACCGTTAGGTTTTCAATATATTTTACTATTCCCTGTTTATTTTCGTGATTCTGCACACGAATTCACATGAAGAATTTAGTTCAGTTAAAATTTAACGTACGTGGTAGAGCCATGCTGTAGCTATATTAGTAGTATAGTTGTAGCACGAATGGGCCGGCTCGACCGGGGAAGGACCACGCTCTCACAGAATACCAGCGTAAAATAGCAGCTTAACACTGCTTTGTTTCGTATGGTGAGTGTAGAGAACTGGAGACCCTTTTTACTGGAAAAGAGGCATTCCATCTTAGTCCTCACGGTGACAACGCATCTGCATTTTGATTCTTTACTGAGGATAGATGTGGATGTCTATGGGTCACAGTAAACACTTACCATCAGGTGGACTGTGTGCTGGTTTGTCACCCTATCCTATAAAAAAAATTATGTGTGCAGTTCACATGGTAGAAGTGAAACCAAGATTATAGGAAACACTGTATACTGTATTCTATCTCATTCTCTCGCAGGCTAAATCCGATAAATGTGTATGTTTGTTTCTTTTTAGTGTCTCACAACTTTGATTATCTACTAAATAATTTAAAAATAAAAATTTTATACAACCAACTTCAATATACATTTTAAGAATAACCACAGAACACAATTACACTCTACGAAGAGAAGAACTTCATACTAAAAAAAATGAAACGTGTTTATTAGTGTACACTACAAGCACCACGGTGGGCGCCCATATAAAACTTTTCTAGCGTGAATTTCAAACCATCTATTCTGTAACTTATACACTTTTTTTTATTTAAAGCAAATTTGAGTAATTTTAGCTCGAATAAAATTACTTTTACAGTAAGTTCATTCTACGTAGATCGGACCAAAATTAATAATTAAAAAAGCTGAAGGTACTCCGGGTTAACTCTGACAACGGGACGTCTATCACCCCAGTCCCCCGTGACCACGGTTGCTGGAACGCAACCGAAACGTCGGGAATGTAAAATAAGTTAATTAAACGCGATAAAATCCGTACAAGTAGTTTTATTCAATGTGTAGTGTTCGCGTAAATATAAGAAATCGTTAATTATATTTATACATTTGAAAGGTTGCACCAAAATTACTCGAATTTACTTTAGAGGAGTATGTGGGATAAAATAAAACTAAAAATAGGTATAGTTACGTAATTTTGCTTTTTGGAAGAGATTGTTTTGTATTATTATTGAACATCAATTTATATTGCTTTTCCAGATAATATTTGCACGCGTAATATTGATTTATACCATGTTATCGTGAGAGTTATTCTTCACGAGCACTAAATCCAGCCTGATAGGTTTTCATTGATATAGCTACGCTCAACCGATGTCAACGCTCACCGTCGGTCGAGCACTAAATCCAGCCTAAGGCGCCAGTGCTGCCGCCGACGACTGACTTGCGCCGTTTACACGCAGTCAGTAGTCGCGCAGACAGTGCTGTACTGACTTCAAATCAATTTACATTATGCCAGTAGCGGGTTAGCACTGACTTGCTTCGAATTTGGAGCCTGTTACTGTTCCCCGTGTAGTGGCGGGTAAGAATACCCACTACCCCATATCTTCCCGTGGGTGTCTTAAAAGGCGACAAAGGGAAACTGAGGCAGAGGATGGTCAGCAGCATATAAAAAACTGCGGTTGGCAACCCGCTCACCAAGCGTGGCAAGTATGGCAATATACCCCCCATGAGCAATGACATTAATAAACAGCCCCCAGTCCCCGGCGGCCCCGCTATTCCTGGCTACGGTGGCGACCATGGTAACGGTGGGGCAGGGGGTGCTAACCTTCGGTGAAGAACCTTCGGTGGAGGTTCGGTTGCCACCTAAGACGACTCGACCTGGCAACATACAACACACGCACCCTGAGGATTGACGAGAAGATCGTGGAGCTGAAAGAAGAGATAGACAAGTTACGCTGGCATATTATAGGATTATCCGAAGTCCGAAGAGAGGGGGAGGATACGGTAATACTCGAATCCGGCAACTTGCTCTATCACCGGGAGGTGTCGGATTTATCGTCTACAAGTCTCTCGTTAACAACGTTGTAAAGATTGAGAGTGTGTCGACGAGGGATGCTTACCTTATACTCAGAATCACTAAACGGTATTCGCTGAAGGTCATACAGGTTTACACACCAACCTCGGCACACCCCGATGAGGAGGTGGAGGAAATGTATGAGGATATCTCTAGAGCCATGCATTCCTCCAAAACCCAATATACGGTGTTAATGGGAGACTTCAATACAAAACTAGGCACAAGAGAGAACGGTGAACTGAAAGTAGGGAAATTTGGAATAGGGCAACGGAACCCAAGGGGCCAGCAGCTGGCCGATTTCATGGAGAAAGAGGGACTCTTTATGATGAACTCTTTTTTCCAGAAGCGGCCCCACAGGAAGTGGACCTGATCGAGCCCCGACGGTTCCACAAAAATTGAGATTGACTTCATTATGACAACCAGACGATAACTGTTCAGTGATGTCTCCGTGATCGCGAAGGTGAAAACTGGTAGCGATCACCGAATGGTTAGAGGAACACTGAACCTAAACGTTAAGTTGGAGAGGTCTCGTCTAATGAAGTCAACGCTCCGTCTCCCTCGTGCTCTGTTCCAACAGATTTAACAGCATACAGGCAACTGAACAGACAGATCTCCAAATGCATGCGGCGGGACTTACGCAACTTCAAAACAGCTTGTATTGAAGAAGCGATCGAGCGGAACCAAGGCTCCAAAGTCTTTGCCAGAGATCTGTCTGCCAGAAAGAGCCAACTGTCAAAGCTGAAGACCGAGTGTGGCAGCATCGTTTTCGGGCTACCTGGGATTTTGAGTGAGATTGAGAGAGTCTATGGGCAGCTTTACACGTCATCGTTGGAGCCACACGTAAGTGTGAGTAACGATCCAAGAGCGAGTCTTATCCGACACTATTCCGAAGATATCCCGGACGTCAGTATGAGCGAAATTAGAATGGCTCTCCAGCATCTTAAAAACGGCAAGGCCCCAGGCGAGGATGGAATTACAGCGGAGCTTCTGAAAGCGGGTGGAAAACCGGTACTTGAAGTCCTTCAGAAGCTCTTTAATTCCGTCCTCCATGGTGGCATTACACCGGAGGCGTGGAGCAGAAGTGCGGTGGTCTTGTTCTTCAAGAAAGGTGACCACGCGCTCTTGAAGAACTACATACCGATTTCCCTTCTGAGCCGCGTCTACGTGCTGTTTTCGAAAGTCATTACGAATCGTCTCGCGCGCAGATTTGACGAATTCCAGCCTCCCGAACAAGCCGGTTTCCGAAAGGGCTTTAGCACCATAGACCACATACATACCCTTCGGCAAGTTGTACAGAAGTCCGAAGAGTACAACTTGCCACTATGTCTGGCGTATGTGGACTATGAGAAAGCCTTTGATTCCGTCGAAATTTGGGCGGTGCTGCAGTCCCTTCAGCGGTGCCAAGTTGACTGTCAGTATATCGAAGTGCTGAAGTGTTTGTACAGTAGAGCTACGATGGCTATCCGAGTACAGAGAGGTGTAAGACAGGGTGATGTTATATCCCCGAAACTCTTCACCGCTGCATTGGAAGACGTTTTCAAGCTTCTGGACTGGAAAGGATACGGTATTAACATCAATGGCGAGTACATCACTCACCTTCGATTTGCCGACGATATAGTCCTTATAGCAGAATCGCTGGAGGACCTAAGCACCAAGCTCAATGACCTCAATAGTGTCTCCCAACGGATAGGTCTTAAGATGAACATGGACAAAACTAAAATCGTGTTTAACATGTCACACCTATGCCGGTAGTTGTTGGGAGCACTAAGCTCGAAGTTGTTGACGAGTATGTTTACCTGGGACAAATAGTCCGACTAGGTAAGTCCAACCTCGACCGAGAGGTCAATCGACGGATTCAACTCGGCTGGGCAGCGTTCGGGAAACTACGACATATCTTCTCGTCAGACATACCTCAAAACCTTAAATCGAAATTGTATAACCAGCGTGTTGCCAGTGATGACTTACGGATCTGAGACGTGGTCCTTCACTGCTGGCCGTATGAGGAAGCTCAAGGTCACTCAGCGAGCTATGGAGAGGGCTATGCTCGGAGTTTGTCTGCGTGATAAACTTAGAAATGAGTATATCCGCAGTAGAACCAGAGTAACCGACATAGCCCAACGGATTAGTAAGCTGAAGTGGCAGTGGGCCGGCCATATAGCTCGAAGAACCGGCAACCGATGGGGAAGAAAGGTTCTTGAGTGGCAGCCTCGTACCGGTAGACGAAGTGTAGGGCGACCCCCCACGAGATGGAGTGACGACCTGGTAAGACATGCAGGAAGTCGATGGATGCAGGTGGCTCAGGACCGTGCTTTGTGGCATTCCTTGGGGGATGCCTATGTTCAGCAGTGGACTTGTGAAAGGCTGTAATGATGATGATGATGATACTGTCCCTGTGTAAATCAGCCATTATATTCGTCAGTCCATCTCTTGCATCTATGCACCCCTTACCACACCAACGGAGTTGTATTGCGTAATTTCTTTAAGTCATCACTACACAAATCATTTGACATAGTAATAACTTCACGTGGTAGAGCCATGCTGCAGCTATATTATGGTTGTAGCACGAATGGGTCGGCTCGACCGGGGAAGGACCACGCTCTCACAGGAAACCAGCGTAAAATAGCAGCTTAACGCTGCTGTGTTTCGTATGGTGAGTGTAGAGAACCGAAGACCCTTTTTACTGGCAAAGAGGCATTCCATCTTAGTCCTCACGGTTGACAACGCATCTGCATCTTGAATCTTTATTGAGGATAGATGTAGATGTCTATGGGTCACAGTAACCACTTACCATCAGGTGGACTGTGTGCTCGTTTGTCAGCCGATCCTATAAAAAAAATTTTTTTAATAATTCCTATTACGAATCATTGAAATAATAATTGTGTAATTATCGTTTTGTTTTATATTATTATTTTTAATTACAAATATAAAATAGATTTTAAGTCATTGTATTGTCATAATAATTATCATAGATAATTTTCTTAGTTTATTTTAATTTAGAATTTGGGAGATGTGCAAAGAATATTATATAAGTAATTTCATTTTCTAAACATTTGTAATTAATTGACATATCAGTAATATTTATAACAGTGGTTTACTTATTGTCATATTATAAAAGTATTTGGTTTGTATAATTCTTACACATTAGAACCATTGTGTGATATTCTTTAAACGATTGCAATAATAATTGAACTGCTTTTTCCTTTCTGCGACTCCTGTAATAATCTTCTTTATATATAAAAACACGTGTCACGTTGTTTGTCCGCGATAAACTCCTAAACTACTGAACTGATTGCAATGAAATTTTGCACACTGTGTGCAGTTTGGTCCAACTTGAGAGATATGATAGTTTTTATCCTGGTAAATGACACTCTATATTTTTTTATTACGAATTTAAGGATTTTTTATATGAAGGGGCATCGAAAAGATCAGAACAACGTCTGCCTGGCCAGCTAGTAGTCTCATAAAATCTAAACTCTACAATTCTAAGACATGAAAATTTTTGGTCCGGAAAAACGTGTTCTTTTCTCCGTACATTTAATAGGGTTATCTGCGGTCAATGATCCTTTTTAAAAAAGTGTAGGCAAACTGCAAGAACCCTTCTGTTACTCGTGAGACGTGAGCAGCCCGACTTACGCCGACCGTTTCCGAAGCAACTTGAGTGCTGACTCATCCGTCAGGTGTTTAACCCCGGGTCTCTGTTTATATTAGGGTTCGAGTAAATGTGTAACACGTTTTCCTCAACTTTCCTTTAGAAATTTGCACTACAGACATACATACATTTCAAAAAAATTGAAATTACGTGATAATTGGTAATTTTAAGTAAATTTACGGAAATTTTAGTTAAAATTTTTAAGGTTTAAGAAAACAATTATAAGTTTTACACAATTGCAGTTAAGACTGTCAAAAGTCCTCTGCTGAACATAAGCCTCTCCCAAATATTCCTTATATATTTGGGGAATATTGGGTTGCCAAATGCAGTTTTTTATTTATCAGTTGATATTAGGAAAACGCATCTTCCTGATTTTTTTTCATTTTTTTATAGAATAAGGGTGAAAATCAAACACACAGTTCACCTGATGGTAAGTGGTTACTACACATCTATCATCAATTAAGAATCAAAATGCAGATCCATTGTTACCCATGAGGACTAAGATGGAATGCCCCATTTCCAGTAAAAAGGGTCTCCGGTTCTCTACACTCACCATACGAAACACTGCAGCGTTAAGCTGCTATTTTACGCAGGTATTCTGTGAGAGCGTGGTCCTTTCACGATCGAGCCGACCCATTCGTGCTACAACTATACTACTAATATAACTGCAAATGGCTCTACCACGTATATCCCTCTGTCGCCTCTTACGACACCCACGGAACTATATGGGATAGTAGATATACTTACACCGCCACTACACAAAAAAAAACGTTGTTTTTATTCCATTCAAATACAATAAAGTAAAAATAACTAAACTAAAATACGAAATTCAATAATGAGCAATATTTTTTCTGTATCTATACCATTTTACATTACGCCATTTGATAGCGTACGTATTGTTTTATTGTTTCAATCCATATCACCGCCGCATTCCTGGGTTATCATCAGGAGGTATTGTAGTCAAGCATGGGCCTACTAAATATAAACATATATTTCTCTCCCGGGGTGCTCGGATTGCAAAATGTCGAGGCCACTTTCAATTAATCCTTGTCCAGCCGTGGAATTAAAAAGGCTAATGATGAACATATATGTTACAAAAATATGTCTACATACCATACGATTAGTTATTCCAATTTCTTTTATATTTTACGCATTATTGGTGATATCCCTATGCCTGACTACCAACCAGTACGGGTTCCGTTAGAGCCTATTAAAGTCCACTGCTGAACACAGGCAAAACTACGGTTGTCAACAACCGTAGTTTATTTTTATTTTTGGTCTTTGTTAGGACGACGTTGTTGCCCACCTCCTGATTTGTTTCCCTCTATGGCCTCTTACGACACCCACGGGATGATATGGGGTAGTATATATTCTTAAACCAAAACTACAAGGTAAGAAAGTTTATATATTTTTAACGCGCGTTATTAAAAAAGTTTTTAACGAAAGTAAACCTCAAAAAACTCATCTTTTGATCATGAAAAGTGTTATTAACGTTGTGTGTCATTAGACACGTCGTTAGTATCAACGGAAGTCGATACAAAAATCGATTACTATGTACGCAAAAAACCTCATACATAGCGAAAATCAGCACACTGCTAAAAGAAATTTATAACAAGCAATTAAAATGTTTAATCAATGTCAATCACTCAGTTGTGCTTTTGCAGGAAAAGGCGGTACCTTTTAACTAATAACATTTCTTGAAGAAATAAAGGTGACGAATAGCATATAGTCCACGTGTGGGTGAATGTTGTAGTGCATCTTGATAGAAAGAAAGAAAATTATTTATTCCACACACAAATGCACCAAATAAGAAAAAAACGTTAAAAGTTCAAGTGGTGGTTTTTTTAGCAATTTTTTTTTATGAATACGGTGACAAACAAGCACACAGTTCTCCCGATGGTAAGTGAATACTGTAGCCCATAAATATCTACGAGTACATGCAATGAAAAATCAAAATGCAGAATGCGTTTTCACCCTTGAGAACTAAGATGCAACGTTTTCAGTAAAAGGGTTCTCCGACTTTCTTTACTCAACATACGCAACACAGCAGTATTAAGCTGATATTTGTTATTTTACGCCGATATTGTGTGACAGCGTGTCCTCCCACGGATCCTCGGTCGAGCCGACCCTTTCGTGTTGCAAGCACAAATTTTAGGTTTCTTCCAGGCAATCATAGAATTGAGAGGATTGTGAAACGACAGAAATTCTAGTTGGTCTGTTATAAATCCCGTCTATCCTCCGTCTCCTTCTATCCATTATGCTGCTATTACACGCTTGTATTCTCTGCGTGCCTTTTCCTTCCCGGGTCGAGCTGACGTAGTGTTGTAGCCATAATGCGCTACAGCCGTAGCCCTACTACGTTCAAAACATATTTATTATTAAACCCATTTATGCAAAATAAATGGGTTTAATAATTTCCTAAAGTGGGTTCCACGGAACCTAAGGGTTTCGTGAAAAATTCACCAGAGTTCCGCGAAATTAATTATTTTTACTTTTTCAATAATTGCAATGTTAGGTACAAATATTATTTTGAGCTTACAGTTATTAGGTCGCGACACAATAATTAGTAATTTAACTTTTAAAATATTTCAAAAAAAATGTTTTTGTGCTTACTTAAATGTCACTGTCTTTGTTTTAAAATCATTTCATGTCTCCATAAAATAAAAGGGATTTGGTGAGTGTTCCATTACCTAAAAAGTTTGGGAACACCTGCTCTAGTCCAAGATTTAAATAGTCGCACTATTTTACAGATAGACCACTCATACAACTTTACATCTCCACGCGATATCTATGTGGAGATGTAGAGTGCCCATTGTTACTTTAACAAACCACAAGATTTTTGAGTTTCTTTGTTCTATTTATTTATACAAATACATCGATCACTAATAACAAACTAGATACACGATCAGTGACAAAGAATGTCCTTACCGAATGAGCGCCCACTCGAACATTTGGGTGCGCTTTTGATTTGTACGTAGCTTTATGAATACAACTTTAGGCAATGCATTTAAATTTGAATTTACATTAATGAATATTTATTTCAACTAGAATTACGTTTCTAGTAATCTAGTTTTTTATTAGTGATCGATGTACAAATACAAATAAGGATATGAAAATAAACATCATGGAAACGGAATTTATCTAATTGTGAACCAGAAATAATTTAAAATGTTTTATACTCTATGATTTTTTACCTACATTACCAGTACTAGTACTATATTGATAAAACCTAGTGCTGTGCACTCGATATATTATGCGAATGGATAAAATAAAAAATAGTAAATACTTTCGCTTTCTTCTTTTTCATCAGCCCGTAAACGTCCCCGTCGACCCATAACTTACAACTTACAACGAAGAAAGATTTTCCATAATCGATACGTTTCGAGAGAGTACAGTGTAGGATGATAGTGCAAGATTTCTTGGATCTAACGCAGCTCGCTGGTAAGCTGATTATTTTAAGTGTGACATAAGATGCATAGTAATATTGTCTGTACTATCCATCGAAAACCATGAGGTATTTTGACAAAATGGGGAAATTTTTTTTTAAATGGACTCGTACTGTTGTACTTTTACCTGTGTTAAGTAATAAGAAATAATTATTAATTATAATTTGTTTAAAAATTACTTCACAATATTTTTTATAGGATAAGGGTGACAAACGAGCACACAGACCACCTGATGGTAAGTGGTTGCTGTGGCCCACAGACATCTACATCTATCTTCGATTACGAATCAAAATGCAGATGCGTTGTCACCCGTGAGTACTAATATGGAATGCCTCATTTCCAGTAAAAACGGGTCTCCGATTCTCTACACTCACCACACGGAACACAGCAGCGTTAAGCTGATGTTGATGCGTTTTGCGAAATTGCGAAAAATTTGGGAGATTTTGACGCCAGCTTGAACCAGTCAGTCAGCTTGAAGCTATTAGAGAGTAGATGATGATGATCTCAAGGCCTTTATTATTCCCTATTAGTTACTTTATTTCGTTAATAATACTGTATTTTTTAGTTATAGAAGAGCGAAGTCACACGCTACAGGCATTATTTTGCTTTAGTAAGCAAAATAACGCCTGTAACGTAATCAGTGAAAAATACCACTAGGTGACCGCGATCACTGATCATATAATGTAACTTTAATGTTTGACGAAATAAATTATTTATTATTATTATTCAAGGCGCCTAAGCAGATACATTATTTTGAGGTTTACATCACCATTGGACCACTTGTTTCATTGTTTTCACTTATAGTTTTAATGCACAGACCTTTACTACACAAAATCGCACCATTTTTACTTTTGAAGAATCACTTCAATCCGTTTTATCTATATCTATAGAAATAAATAAAATTGTAGTGTCTGTTTGTAATGTCAAAATAACAGCTATACTAAATGCATATGAAAGTATATACGGTACTTATAACAAAAACAATACTTTTAACATTTTTGTGTCTGTCTGTCTGTCTGTTTGTTCCGGCTAATCTTCGAAACGACTGGACCGATTTCGATGTGACTTTCACTGGCAGATAGCTGATGTTATAAGTAGTAACTTAGGCTACTTGTATTTTAGAAAAATAATTAGGGTTCCGCGCAACATAGTTAAAACCCTAAATTACATGCGGGCGAAGTCGCGGGGAACAGCTAGTAAATAATAATGCAGGAGCAGCAAGTCCCGCTTAAATTGTGACATATTCTTAAATTAAGTAACAATAAAAATGAATAAACTAGCCGAAACGAGTGAACATAATATTTGTATAAAAGAAAGCAAAGTCATGGTCAATTAGTATCTTTGTTTTTGCAACAAGACAAGCGCCTATCGATACCCAGGAACTTGATAGAATGTCATGTCACTTCATCGGTCTAATCTATTTGATATGCAAATATGTCATCTGGTTTATAATATCACTTTCGTTTTCCGCTTGAGTATAGTTGAACGTACATAAAATTTGAAATTTAATTCACACTTAATGCATTATGATAAGGTTGTAAATCGCTTATGCACTAAACACTGAACACCGTTGTTTGGTGATCCGTGGTACGCTTTTACTGCTCTGGTCAGCTGACGTAAATCCGGCCAGTTCTCAGCAGACCGATAAGCTTTTAATGGGTACTCTTATCGTTACGACACTTATTTATTATATTAAAAGTGGCCCCCACTTTTAATTATCACTTGATTTTGAACGAGTCTTTGAACAAAGAAGGCTTTATAAACGCCCCGTCCCAGTCATGTATATTTTAAACTTTTATTATCGAAGTTTTTTTTAATAGAATAAGGGTGACAAACGAGCACACAGTCCACCTGGTAAGTGGATGCTGTGGCCCATAGACATCTACGTTTATCCCCGATTAAGACTCAAAATGTAGATGCGTTGTCACCACTGAGGACTAAGATGTATCGTTTCCAGTTAAAACGTTCTCCGGTTCTCTACACTCATTCATGCTACTAGCGTATAATAGGGACTCGTTACTATTAACATGTCAGTCCCATTGTACCTTATATCTAAATAGTACAAAACAATTTATTTACTTACTTGTACAATAATTAATAAATTATAAACCATTTGAGCAGCATCTGACAGTGGTTCAGAGAGTATACTTTATTAGTCCCCTATGTTATACATTTTAATGTCAATTTTGGCGACAATTAGTTTCCTCTCGTGATGGTTTTTGGAACATTCCGCGAGCAAATGTTGTATGTCTTCGATTGTGTTGCATGTTTCGCAATTCGGAGATTGTTTCTTTTTCATCATGTAAGCAAACTTATTGCACGGAACGTGTCCGGAGCGAAGGCGTATTGCTAATAAATTAATTAATTTACTGAATGTTTATACCGCCATCTGTCGGACGCCATCAACTCTTTCTGGCATTTCTCATCGTCGTTCTGTCAATACGAAAACCACGTGTCTCTTACGGCGCTGTCACACAAGAAAAATGAGCAGCAGGCTACAGCCCCGTTATAATTTATTCTAGACGGTTTGTCGCGAACTCTGCGCGATTGCAAGTTTCACGGCGATGCGTTCACGTCCTGCTAATGCTAAATTTAACGATTGCCTGCTATAAATAGCGCGTGTACCAGCGAGATGAAAGCAGCTTGAGAATTCCGAAATTCCTCATTTACTTGTACTAAGTAATAAAAAAAGTTGTAAAGAATAACTTTCCTCTTTTAGTTTGAAAAACCTAACTAAATCGCTAACTTTAAATTTACACAGATAATGACGCTATGTTTTCCACAACATTTTTCATTTACTTATGTGACATTATGATTAAATGTTGCCCCAGTAAGCTTAAATAGTTATTTATGTTAATGTGACTAACTTTAACAACAACCAAAGAGCAACCTTATGCCCATTTGTGGATTTTCCTATTTACAACCGACTTCAAAAAAATTTATTATGTGTATTACCTCATAACTTTTTTCTGGGTGAACCGATTTGGATGATTCTTTTTTTTTTATTTGAAAGCTGGTGATTTTCATGTGGTCCCAAATAAATTTGATCTAGGTCTGACCAATAACTTTTGAGTTATTCGTAATAATTTATATTGAAGTTGTTTGTACAAATTTTTTAATTTTTAATTATTATTTTATATAGAATAAATGCGACAAACGAGCACACAGTCCACCTGATGGAAAGTGAATGCTGTGACTCACAGACATCTATATTTATCCTGAATTAAGAATCGAAATGCAGATGCGTTGTCACCTCTGACGACTAAAATGAAATGCCTCGTTTCCAGTAAAAAGGGTCTCCGGTTCTCTACACTCATCGTACGAAACACAGCAGCATTAAGCTGCTACTTTACGCTGGTATTCCTCGTCCTTCCCCGGTCTAGCCGACCCATTCGTTCTACATCCATAGACGTGGTAGAGCCACGCTGTAGCTGTAGTCTAGACTACTATTCAGACCTAAACCATCTGCATGTTTCATCAAGTCGTCTCTTCCATGTCGTGAGGGTTGCCCAACACTGCTTTTGCACTGAATGCACTTGTGATTCGAGAAACTTTTTTCCCGTAGGTTTCATTTTGGTAATAATAGCCACTGTTTTCACTGAAACCAGGCCCACAGTGCCAGTTCGATGCTATAGACACAGAAACAGAAACTTTTTTATTCAATATAGATTATAAATAATACTTATTGAAAGTCACTCTTTTGTTTAATTACCACTGGTTCGAAAGAAAACCTCTGTCCTGGGAAGAACCAGCAAGAAACCCGGCGGGGCCTTTTTTTTAAATAACAGCTTACAATCATGTATGTTACACAAATTAACAACACAACAAATTGGAAATAGCTTGGTAGCGATCACCTTTTTCACAGGGGTTATTATCTATACAAATAAATAAAATTGAAGTGTCTGTTTGTAATATCGAAATAACAGCCTTTTACTACAAGCATATGAAAGTATATACGGTACTTGTAACAAAAACACGATTTTTAAAATTTTTGTCTATCTGTCTTTCTGTCTGTCTGTTTGTTCCGGCTAATCTCCGAAACGGCTGGACTGATTTTGACCGGACTTTCACTGGCAGATAGTTGATGTTATAAGAAGTAACTTAGGCTACTTTTATTTTAGAAAAAGAATTAGGGTTCCGCGCAAAAAATTAAAACCCATGAAATCCAATCGTAATAAATTACGCGCGGCCGAAGTCGCGGGGAACAGCTAGTCATCCATAAATTCCTTAATCTATAGAAATAAATAATATTGAAGTGTCTGTTTGTAATGTCAAAATAACAGCTTTTTACTAATTGCATATAAAAGTATATACGTCTGTCTGTCTATCTGTTTGTTCCAGCTAATCTCCGAAACGGCTCGACAGACAGACAGACAAAAAATTAAAAATTTTGTTTTTGTTATAAGTACCATATATACTGTCATATGCATTTGGTAAAAAGCTGTTATTTGGACATAACAAAGAGACACTTCACTTTTATTTATTTGTATAGATTTATATAGTTTGTTGGCACAATTGTTGTTAACAAACTCAAAGTATACAAAAGACATATAGTTTATACAATTCGGAGAAAGTTGTTTTAACGGCGTCTTGTTTCTATTAGACTTTATAGACGTGCTTGAAGAAGTTAATGACTACTGGACCTATAGTGTTGGGATATTACGAAAAGAAATGACGCAACGACCAGTTTACGTTACGCGTAACCTGCGTGCCTTAATTGAGATTCCAGTGTAATTATTTCAATATTAAAATAATTTTAGGCCTGACATATTAGCAGCGCGCCTCTTTTGCGTGATTGGTATCACTTTCTTGTGTATATTTCTGCCGCCAAGCAGCCGCGCGCCTACTGCAATGTTCCGCTTTGGAAGAGAGCTAATATAATTGCAGATATTTCATTTTAAAACTCAAGGGTGACAACGCATTTGTGTCCTTGTTTGTATATTTGTAAATATTCCCAATGCCAATAATGAAAAAACGCAGAAATGAATGATAGACCAGGGTCACATATTATAGTAGTGACAACTATAATTTTTTATTTTGTCAATATAAAGGAAAAGTAAAGTGACAGGCTACATTTGCTTTACTGCTGGACACAGTCCTCTTTTCGTTTCTAGGCTAGTTTGTGAGCAAGAAAAAGCTTGAGCAGACACTCGGGTGATGTTTTCCTTCAAAGAGCACATTGATGGATCGACGTGGGATCGATCTTGGTTTGTTCGTGTACTATAATTTTATGAACTGAACTACCACGGCTCGTGACTAATGTAGGTACTTACTCCTCGATAATCTACTAATAAATAGTGGCACCCGTGAGAAGTTTTAAAATAAATTACGTACTTTTGCTGAAATTTTTCAATCAAAGCAACAAATTCTTTTAAATGGTATAGACACTCACTGTTCGAACGCACGCCTGACACACCTATGTCGTTTATTTCACATCCATATGTCGCCAAAGTGGTCTATAAACTTCCATCTAGGGCGTCCCAATCTGAGGAAGATTTGTCGTAATTACTTCTTTAACGACTGATTACGACTACTTTACAATAATTAAGGTTTTAATTGAAAACAATAAATTTTTACGAAACTATTTTAAAAGAACTTAGTATAAAAATATTTTAAGCAATAAGTATTGGAGAATAGAATTCTCTTAATCACATGTTTACTCGCTAACACAAATGATGAAATCATTTCCCAAACGTAAACTCCTATTAGCCCCTTTTTGTTTATATTTCCATAAGATTTATATTATCATGAAACTATATTGTACTCTAACTAATTGCTATTGTGTGAATCAACAGATTGGGAACATGGGAAATTCAAACTTAATTCATATAAAGCAACGTCAAATAGTTACAACTGTTATTTATCTTAATGTTCTTAGCATTAATATTTGCTCGTTTGAGAATTTTAAAACAAATAATATCAACCGATACTTAGAAATAATTTTGTTCTCTTGTTGCAGTGTTTATCTGGAGAGACATGCCAATATCGCTATCAGTACGAGAGGAATCAGCAGAGGCTTGTTACGCGGTATAAGAAGATATACTTGTCTTGATAACGAGGAAATAATATCGTAAAGCACTTCATATTGAGTGTGAAAAAATAAGTACATTTTGTCAAAGCATTTGAAGGCGATAGGACTCTTCAAAAAATTGTTTTGACAGCGCGCCTTTTTCGGGCGGCGGCCATCTTGTTGACTAGTGCAGTGCAGTGAACTTTTTTGACAAAATGGCGACGACTGGCAGTGAGATGTGGCTTCAGTGGTTCGCGTGCTGCTACCAGCCAGCTGCACAAGCGCAACGCACGCGGCGGAGAATAGACAGATCTATGATTGGCGCACCAACCAACTTCCAGCATACTGGACACATAGGTACGTTCTATCCATCATCTCTTTAAAATAAAATATTACAAGACAGCAAGAACGCTTTAGAAACTTAAATTTAATTTTTCTGAAAATAAAATAGTTTTTTTTAAAAAAACAACAAAACAAATCACAATAAATCAAGTGTTGATAAAGTTTTGTTTTAGGGTTTTATTATTCATAAAAGTTCTACATACCTAAAGTAATTGAAACGAACTTCCTTATCGGACGGTACGAATTTGGCGGATGGGGGCTAGGCGAGAAAAAGTCTAAGATTTTTCCGTCACGACCCCATCTCACGTAGTGTAGAGGGCCTTGTCAGCTATAACTATAAGGAAACAAGATGGAATAATATTCATCTCTCTCGCACTTTTTCTTATCTTGCCATGAAAGAAATATTATTTTAAATGAAGCTTCATTTTAAAAGACTAGTAATTAATTTATTTTTATTTGTTAATCAATAATATGATACGTTTATCAATATATTACTATGAGTGGAACTTTGTTCCAACGGAGTGTTCCGCGACACCTCACGCACGTTTTTTAAAATTAAATTAATACGTCAATTAGAATTAATATCAAAAGGCATTCTAATCTTCATTAAAAGTAGTTCTGCGAAAAGTATAATTAATCTCTCTCGCATGTCCCGCATTACTTTCTCAATCCACCTTTACTTGATGAATACCTATCAAGTTGGCTACCGAAAACTCACTTAAAGTTGGAAGGCTAGGCATATTGCTCCGCGGCTATTGGACGCTGTAAACATTTTTGTATAAAAACCCTGACTTAATTACACTTATATCATTTACTTAATTGGTCATCTTTCAAAAAGGAACTATAATCAAGAAGGATATTTTCGGGATTTTTAAGAATAAGACCGTAAGGTTATCGAAATATTCAAAAGACTTCTTCTTCTTTTAATTTATGGCTTCCTTTGATAGAATTCTACCCATGTCAAGTCAATGTCAATCTATTCTAAAGACAAAGTCCGAAATGCTATAACTTATTTTATCAATATTTGGTTCACATAATGATTTCTTATATTTACGCGAACACTACACATTGAATAAAACTATTTTTACGGATTTTATCGCGTTTAATTAACTTATTTTATATTCCCGACGTTTCGGTTGCTTTCCAGCAACCGTGGTCACGGGGAGCTCCCCGATTTGTATACTAGCGCAAAACTGGCACAAATATACATTGAAATTTGGTATGAATATTCCTTTCGCTAAGTAGAGGTCACCTAAAAACGCATTCTACGATATTCCACCCGCAAGGGGGTTTGCGGGGCGTTAATTAAGAAAAAATCATATTTTCAAACTATAAAACTTGGCCAGAATATTCTCTTTGGCATATTAAAAATTGTATAGTGTATATGTAATTCCACACACAAAGGGCAGTGCGGGGGCGTTAAAAAAACTTTTAATATCGCTTTCCGCCGTCTGTACGTTTGAATCTTTTAAGCTACGTAACAGATTTTGATAGGATTTTCATCAGCAGACAAAATATTTCAAGAGTATGGTATAAAATTTAAATGTATAATTATATATATATAGTTATATATTCTAAACTTAACCACGACCATATGGAGGCAAGTGCAAGCGTTCTAAAAGTAGGATGAATATATATATATATATATAAAATTATACATTTATTATATTAACAGTATTTCTGTATTTTCTGTTAGTGTGTATGTAACTGAACTCCACCTAAAGGGCTAGACCGAATTTTGTGTGTATGATTAAGTTGATTCGACGGTTTAGATTCACAATAGACCCGGTATGTGGCGCTATTGACGAGATCCAGAAATCACCCGTGCAAAGCCGGAGCGGATCGCTAGTTCATATAATATATTAGGATAGTAATCATAATACATTTATAATGCTGTGTTTCGTATGGTAAGCGATGAGTACCGAAAAGCCTTACTGGTAACGAAGCATTCCAGCTCTATCAGGGGTGATATATCTGCATTTTGAATTTTGGACGAGGATAGCTGTAGTTATCTATAGACCATATCATCTACTTACCATCAGGTGACCTGAGTGCTTGCTTATTTGTCGTCCTTGTTGCTATAAATAATTGCCAAAAGTCTTGCCAAGTAATTGTTACCTATTTGTATTGTCAAAAATCGTCAGTTTTCTACGAGTATAAATTACAAATTACAAACGAAAAAAGTTCAATAACCTAAGCCATAAGGCAACACGCAATGTCGAATGTTGGTGGCACATTTTTTGCTTACCATACTTTTTTTATGTTCACAGACGTACGTATCATATTATATTTATGTCACCGAAAAATGATTGTCTGCACAAAAAATACAGTGTGTAGACAAATACTGTTAATGCAATAAGAACGATGTCGAAATGTAAACATTGTTGGGTCAGTGCTTTAAAGATTTTATTTAGTCGCGTCAGAAACATTATTTGTGTCAGAATATTGGCTAATACGAAAAACACACACGCAAGGGCGCTCGTACCTACACTATTCAATAAAAATATTGAATCTTTCTTTCAAGATGTGTGGTTCATCATTATAAGCATTAACTTTCAAAAGTCCACTGCTGACTCCAAAAGAATGCCACAAAGCACGTTCCTGAGCCACTTGCATCCAACGTGACCTTCCTGCATAACTTACCAGGTCGTCACTCCGTTAGTGGGGCCACTATACACTCACTTTGCTTACGGGTGTATTTAGTGTGAAGTTTTTAAACGAGAGCAGACTGATGGTTAATTATGCGTACCGCAAATTTGAAAAGTCGCCGATTCGAACCCGCCATTAGGTGAACCACTCCTAAGACAAGCATTATAAGCTTAATTGGAGCATTTACAGGGAGTTTTAATAGCATTACTAGTAATCTATATATTATTTTGGCCTCAATTCTGTTGAAATTTTTTACTTCTCCCATAACATAATGTGCAGTTAAGCATATTGTAGGTGTATTTTTTAATAAATAAATTCTTTAAATCTTCAATAACAAGTGAGGGCGGCACACAAGCATATGGTCGATAAGTGAATGATGCGGCCCTAGTAATTAAATCAAAGTTTCTTGGAGAATCCGAGAGTAGTTGGTGTTGTTGAACAAATATTAAAGTTCCCAAAGTTAAAAAACAAAATAGACAGCTTGTCTATTTTGTTTTTTAACTTTGGGTTTCAACTTTCAAGTTTAATTAGTGACGTAGCACTGTCATATCGACTAGTTACAGGCAACGGATAAGAATTTATCGACACTCGAAAACGATCAAGCTTATCTGTCCTATCCATGTCTCGATAAGTCGCTGTCAGTCAATCGATATCACGTAACCTTCCAGAATGCGATGTAAATGACCGGTTACTGAATGATATATTGGTAATACACACGAACCGTGCGTGTGTCGATATAAAGACAAATACGTTGACGAAAACAACATTTTGCCTTCTGACTTAACTCTTGAATGTAATAATATTCTCCAAATCGAATTTCGGTCACGGCGCCCATTTTCAACGGAGACAAGACATCTACGCACTGGGCAGGACTTTATGTTAGTGCCCAAGTGTATGTGCAAGCACAGGTGCACTCGCTATTCCCTCACTTTCATAGTTTGATGAGACGGCAATCCGACACGACCGAAGAGACAGCAGGCGCAGGACTTACGGCTTTACGGGAGTGAAACAGCGCCAACTTCCTGACTGTGGGCTGCTACAGTTACTGAGAATTTCTTCACAGACAAATCCATTAACTGATTTTGGCCCGACCCGGGATTCGAACCCAGGGCCTCAAGATGAGCAACCGCGTTTACAAGCAGTAGAACAACGAGGCAGTCAAACATCATATCATCACGCTTACGGTGACGGTAGATATCCAGAAGTTGACGCATCTCTCACACATACACACACACGCGTACCCGCTTGTATATAACGTACAAGTACGTAAATTCAAATACAATCATATTGCCTCTTCTCTCGATTGAGTGACGTTCTGGTAACACATGCAGGACGTCGATGAATGCAGGACGCTCGGGACTGTTATTTGTTGCATGCAGTACAGCAGTGGACTTGCGATGGACTGTAATGATGATGACGAAATGATATTATTAAGATTAATATATATCTGACATAATATGATGCGGTAATGTATTTCGTCATTGTGTACAAACAATGGAGCCGAACACTCGAGTTGTTTGCATCAGATCATCTAACAAAACTCAACACGCTGTGGTGTGATTACGATGTTATAATATGCTTACGCATTACACGTGGTGTAAAGGCGTATAATATTAGTTAAAAGTCCCAAGTCTCCACCTCAACTGCAAGCAATTCTAATTGACAAACGAAGCCCAGGTCAGGCAAGTGGCGGAAAATCCATGTAAAAATGCCGTATGCTTCCAGGCAGATCGGACCATTACGCCTATATATACCTACTTATTAAGGATATTATACACATGTTACAGGAAATGGACATCAGCATCTTGCTGATAACAACTGAAGATAAATATAAATAGTTGTCTACCCTACACCTAAGCGTGGCAACTATGACAAAGTCTCCCTATGAGGCAATCTATAGGAGAGCCCTATGTGCAGCAGTGGACTTTTATAGGTTATAACTGTGATGCATGCAAGATAGCGATTTTGGAAAATGTAACATATGTTTTTTTTAAATGTTGCCTACCCTACCATTACTACTACTAACTATAGATACTCGTATATACTATAGATCCTTCTCAAAGGTGAAGAATCTGAAAATAAAATGTGCACATACAAACATAATACAAGCAAACGCCTGGAAACAGAGAACTTTCCTTTTTCGAAGTAATTTAATAAGCAATCGTTGCTTGTGTGTAATCTTCTCTGTAAAGAAAATACATCTATCGGAATCGGAAGCCATAAAATTTCCCTAGCGTTTCTCAAAGTCGACTGTGGTAAGCACACTCACGTGATAGAATGTAGTGGTGCATTCTCATTCACCGCGTATTATTTTCAGAAAAGTTTCATGATTTTCTAAATCATCATATCAAATAAAATAAAATGAAAAAAAAAAGTTGGTGTAAGGCTAGGTAGGCTATGGTAAGCTATCGTCATCAGAGCTGTTAGCCATGTATTATTACAAACGCCGGACAGTCGCTTTCGGCGACAGTTTCAGCTTGTTCCAAAACTTAGTGGCATATGGCCACTAAGTTTTGGAACAACCTACCTCTCTATAACCTATATACCTACCTCGTATGGGAATACGTGTGTTTAGATCCTTAAATAAATTTAAAACCTTTATAAGAAAGTAACGATCCGCGCGGCTTCGCACGTTTCATTACTGGATCTCAACATCAGTGCCACCTACCGGGTCCAATTGTAAATCGTTTATATCATCCAGGGGTCCACATAAACACACAAAAAATTCTTCAGAATCCGTCAAACCACTTTCGAGTTTTAGCGAGACTAACAGACAGCAATTGATTTTTATATGTATATATAATGGGATATCTTTTAGAGAAGCAAAAATGTTACCTCTAAACGTGGCTAATAGTTATAACTTATTTTATTTCACGACATTGATAGATAATTTTGTCCTGTTACTAATGCACATATTGTTTTAATGATATCATCATTATCATCATCATCATCATTACAGTCCTTCACAAGTCCACTGCTGAACATAGGCCTCCCCAAAGGAATTATATAAAGCACGGTCTTGAGCCATCTGCATCCATTGCCTTCCTCCAAGTCTTACCAGGTCGTCACCCCATCCATGGGGGCCGCCATACATTTCGTCTACCGGGTTTAATAAAATAAATATAATATAATAAAATAATACATATAAAATAAAATATAATAAACTAGCCAGCCAGGCAGACGGTGTTCTGCCAAAGGGCGGAAAGCCGACGACCCTGTGTCCTATAAAAATTCTTAAACTCGTAATAAAAAATATTGAGGGTCACTTATAGAGATAAAAACTATCCTATCTCTCAAGTTGGACCAAACTGCACACAGTGTGCAAAATTTCATTGCAATCAGTTTAGTAGTTTAGGAGTTCACTGCGGACAAACAATGTGACACGTAATTGTTATATATAAAGATTACTATTCTCATTTCATTATACATCTTGACATAAGAACTGTTACCAGTGCAGACGCATACTGACTTCTGTTTACATAAATTTTTTTAAATGTCCCACTGGGTTTCTTGAATGTCATAAAAACAAGATTGTCTTTCATTAGGCATTATTTATAATATATGAATAAGAAAAGTTACTGTTTCTGTTTCTATTGAACTGAAGCCAGCACTGCCACAAGCACTATACGGCAGAGGATGCCGAGTCGAAGTCCTGATTTGCGACCACTCACGGATAACGCTTACATATAGCGTTTTTATTTCGCTAGTACCACAGAATAAATAATAGTACAAGCTTATACTAAAAGATTTTTCTGGAAATTTTACAGTCGCTTCTAATGATGTTCACAGGACGAAAAATTCTTATACTCCATTCCTAAAATACTACTAGTAAGGAGACTCACGCACCATAAACTTACTTATTTTAATAAAAAAGTCCTCTACTGCTCCCACTAAAATATAATATTTGTATTTTAAATGACAGGAAATAATACAATATTTTTTTTATGATTATGAATGCTTATAATATAATTCGTTACTTTATACAAATCTTTCATAATAGATGTGTAACACACCTCTGACATTATCTTAGAAAGTATGGAAATCGATTAAATATTGACGAGGAAGGAAAGTTTACTTTCATTCGTTCCGTTTGTGTAAATTATTTAAGACTTTATTATTTAATACTTATTAGTTTATTATTAATATCCTGTTATACAATTTTACATAACTCTTAACAACTTCTTAAACATTGTATAAAATAGTTTTAATTTTATTTGTTTTTATTTCTTGACTTTTCGGGTGATTTGGAGCACCTATGTTGATTAGGGAGGGGACGACTGCTTGAGTTAAATTTTAATTACATTAATTACAGGGTCCCAAGCAGTTGGTAGAACTCGGTCACCTTCTCTAATTAAAATAAGGATTTTTTTAATTTCAATAGCCTCACGTCATCCTAGGTAAGAATCGATATCCTTTCGCGAGGATTTGTTGTCTATAAAATCTGATGTAATGGCGGGGACCGTCTAGCATATGACCACTGACTGTAAACTTCCCGGAGTATTGGTCTTTCACGTTAATGTAATCTTTGCTTGTTGAGCTTGCAATATAAATAATATTTTTTTTTATAGGATAGGGTGACAAACGAGTACACAGGCCCATAGACATCTACATTTATCCTCCATAAAGAATCAAAATGCAGATGCGTCGTCACCCGTGAGGACTAAGATTGAATGCCTCTTTTCCAGTAAATTGGGTCTCCGGTTCTCTACACTCACCATACGAAACACAGCAGTGTCAAGCTGCCATTTTACGCTGGTATTCTGTGAGAGCGTGGTCCTTCCCCGGTCGAGCCGACCCATTCGTGCTACAACTATACTACTAATATAGCTGCAGCATGGCTCGCGTGACAAAAGTGGCAACTATAGCAAATATCACTCCTCTGAGGCAATCTATGGACAAGGCCTATGGCAAGGACCTTTGATAGGCTGTAATGAAAAATGTAGTGAAGTGAAGTAAATTAATAATAATATTTTTACTGATAACGAGGCATTCCATCTTCATTCCTCAGGGATCAGAGTCCTTAACACATCTGCATTTTGATTCTTAATTGAGAATAGATGTAAATGTCTATGGGCTACAGCATCCTCTTACCACCAAGTGGATTGTGTATTCTCTTGTCACACTTACTCTATAAATATTACGTAGGCTATTTATTACTTCATATACTTAGCGGGTCTAATTTATCGAGACCCAAATTTAATTAAACTGTAATAAACCCAGCTAATCATAATAACATTAGGTACTAGAAAGTCCTATTTTAATGTTGCATCACTTTCTGGGGTTTTACATTACTTACTTTATTATTACATTTAGTTTAGAATGATAAGTATATTATATTAAGTTTTAACATGGTATCCTGACTGTTTTTTATGATTCTTAGGCACTCCATGATCGTTCACACAGACATAAATTCAAATGTATTCTCAAAACCAGTGACATGACAGAGAAACGCAAACTTTATGTCATTGCAATTAGGCAGCAATTACAAAGCAAATCGCATCCACACATTGTTACATAAAATACGTCATTTAAATTCAACGAACATTACGTTCCGAATTCGGAGCTCGAGTACCGGACGAAGACAGCAGCCTTTTATGGTACAATAATAACGCATCTTTCGTATCGCTCTTCAATCGGTCATATAATGATTATAACAATCTAGGCTTAAATATGTACGTGCTTTAATGTGTGTTTACTTTATATCAGTTATCTAATGCTAAAATTAAACTATGCGATTTAATCTATTATTTTGCATGTCTTATTAATTATTGTACTGTATTTTGGAGCATTCCACGTTACAAACAGGAATAGCTCATGGGATGAACGCTCGTCTTAAAAATGCACAATACGCGAGTAAACCAACTTCTATCCCCACCTGCGCCGATGAATTGTTTTTTAATTATTGTGGTATTGGCTATAATATTTTTAGCCAATAAGAATACATGAAATGCATGCAATACGTTTTACAAAATATAAATGTGTTATTAACAAATTGTGGATGCGTGACAATCCGATGATTTGGAAAGATTTTGATGGCATGTTTAGTCCACAGGCAGTCGATGACAGTGGTTTCCCAAGTTCTCTAGGCGCCTAAGAGCCTAAGCGAAATAATTTACGTTTTATATCACCATCGAGGACCTGTTTCAAAATTTAAAACGTTTCACTTGCGCAGACATTTCATACATAAAATGGAACCACTTTTATGTATCAAAAACCAAAAGAATTTAATCACTATTGAAAGGATAATACAGGTAATAATACACAAAACTGAAATTTTTATTGCTTTTTTAAGCGGTGTTTCACCACCTACTCTACGACGTAAATATCGCGAGAAATCTTTCCCAGTGAAAGGAGAACTGTGCCCGCCAGTGAGACGCATATTATATTATAGATGAGTGGATAGATGCGTCTTATGGGGGATATTTGCCATAGTTGCCACGCTTGGCAACCACATTTTTTATTTTCTACTTGTTATTACGAAGACGTTGCTGCCATCTCCTGACTTGTTTCCTTCAGTCGCCTCTTACGACACACACGGGATAATATTGACATACCCGGCATAAAAGTCTCGAAATAATAAAAGAAAAAAAGGAGGTGGAAGTATTATCAACTACGAGGCACAACAGGAACGCATTTCACCAGCATGTGGCATATAGTCAAGAACTAGCTTTTAATGTTCTCTATCTTCATTTCTCTATATTTTACTCTCTTATACACATGTACTCTCAATTTCACCTGCCTAATCAATCTCTAAGAATAAAGTAAATCGTAAACTTATACTACTAGGAAAACGCCTCCTAACTATTTCCACGAACGGCTATTTAATGGTATTTTGTCCAATTATCCACATCACGAATTGCATGTAAGCGTACAGTCACATTTCCCGCCCAAACCATTAGATCATTATAATTAAAAGGCTTAACAAATCGTAAGTACACGTTTATGTTTTGATTTTCATTCGCTCGTGCACTTAGAAATATAAATTACAGTTATTTTTATGTAACATTCTTTAATTGCATAATCAAAGTACATATTCTTAATATACTTAAAATTACAAGAAGAAACTTACCGTTAAAACATAAATAATACTCCCAAAGTGAACATTCATCCCGTGGGTGTCGTAAGAGGCGACAGTGGATATTCTTACGCCGCCACTACACAACAACATCTAGTTTCTAGGCTTTTTTTAGGATAAGGGTGACAAACGAGCACACATTTCACCTGATGGTAAGTGGTTGCTGTGGCCCATAGACATCTACATCTACCCTCGTTTGCGAATTAAAATGCAGATGCGTTGTCAGCCGTGAGGACTAAGATGGAATGCCTCGTTTCCAGTAAAAAGGGTCTCCGGTTCTCTACACTCACCATACGAAACACAGCAGCATTAAGCTGCTATTTTATCCTGGTATTCTGTGAGAGCGTGGTCCTTCCCCGTACGAGCCGATCCATTTGTGCTACAACTATACTACTAATATAACTGCAGCATGGCTCTACCACGTATAAAATGAAAAGCCTAGAAGAACTATTTTCGAAATAAAATTTGGCAACATTAGTGTAGCCGTATTATTGTTACTACAAGTTAGTTCGCAAGCTTGCAAGTGTTCAAGTTTTGCAATAACTTCTTATTGCTTGTTTATATAAAAGTTTTGTATCATTTGGCGTATCACTTACTAATCGACTTTTGTTTGAACTACATAATTCATATTATATTAACTTCAAACAAAAGTCGACGTTAGAACTAGACATATTTAATTAATTAATTATATTTACTTTCAAAGTAAAATTAAAATCAATGTTTTAAAGAAAAGGAAACGGCTGCCAGCAAGCGTTTGCGGTGTACTCTTATAGTTAGCTACGACTTGCGTGTCTGTCTGACGTCGTCGCCGGGTCGTAAATAGACTCAAAGTTCGCCGGCCGATGCGAGTAGCGGCTGGCGAACGAGTCTGCTGACTCATCCTTGGCCACTAAGCACGCAACATAGATGTTTGAGACAGGGTCGTTATACATGTCTAGGGTTTAATTTGAGACCCAGTATATATACAGGCTGTGAGGCATTCCATCTGAGTCCTCAGAGGTGACAACGCAGCTGTAGCCTTGTTTTTTTGAAGTTGGTTGCAAGTGACCATAGGCTGCAATACTTAACATCAGGTGTTCGTTTGTAAGTTCGTTTGTCACTTAAATTATTAAAAAAAAATGACGGCAAGCATTTATCCCCTCAGTTACTGATGTTCTATGAATGACGATGACGTTATTAGCTGACAGCTCGATAGCGCAGTGGCTAAGCGTTTGGTTGTTCCGCTGTGGAGTCGCGGTTTCGAATTTCGCACGGAACGAGAGTTTGTATGGCCTACAAATACGTGTTCCGTCTATTGATGATTATAGTGCTCTTGTCCCTCCTTAGAATGTAACAATGTATTGAGTATATTCACAGTTCTATATAGTAGAAAAGCATCCTTTTCTCTTATGATTCGTTTTGTTATACGCGGTATATAAAAACCGTTTTATAACAAACTACTATATACTACTATATGAAATATTCATTTAGTATTACTACGACAATAAAACAATCTTAAACCCTTATTGGCTTATTGCACAAAAGTTATTGCACCAAAATTTTGTTTCAAGTTTTGTATTTTTTATGTTCTTACTGCACTGTATAACGGCACAGAAAAACTATATTTTTATAAAACTAACCTGATGTTAAGTCGTTAGTGCAGTCCATGGACACCTGCAGCTAACTTCAAGCAAAAAAAGCTACAGGTGCGTTTTTTTTTTTTTTTTTATAGGAGAGGGGGCAAACGAGCATGCGGCTCACCTGATGGTAAGTGACTACCGCCGCCCATGAACAACCGCAACACCAGGGGAATTGCAGATGCGTTGCCGGCCTTTTAAAAAGGAGTAGGCTCTTTTCTTGAAGGTCCCTAAGTCGTATCGGTCCGGAAAAATCCCTGGTGGTAAACTATTCCACAAGGAAGTTGTGCGAGGAAGAAAACATCTTCTAAATCGCACAGTGGTGGACCGCCAATCATCCAGATGGTGTGGATGGTATCGGGAGTTCTGCCGCGATGTGCGTTCGTGAAATTTGGCGGCTGGGATTAATCCGAACAATTCCTCAGAGCACTCCCCATGGTAGATGCGAAAGAAAATGCAAAGAGATGCAACATCTCTTCGCAGTGCCAATGAATCGAGCCGATCGGAAAGGGCTCGGTCGTCGACGATTCGAGCCGCTCTGCGCTGGATGCGGTCAAGTGGAAGGAGCTGGCACTGGGGAGCCCCTGCCCAGAGATGGGAACAGTATTCCATGTGAGGCCGAACCTGCGCCTTGTAAAGTTGCAGGCGGTGTGCCGGCATGAAATACTGTCCCGCTCTGCTGAGCACGCCAAGCTTTTTAGAGGCCAATTTGGCCTTCTCTTCCAAGTGACCACGAAACTGCACGTCACTCGATATGTCGACTCCGAGGATACCGATACTGGCTGAGGCAAGAAGGGGAGTGCCTTGAAACTGAGGAGATACGACAAAGGGGTTCTTTTTAGCGGTAAACGCGCAAACTTGTGTCTTCTGAGGATTAAACTGAACTAGATTTAGTCGCCCCCAATCCGAGACTTTGTCCAGCAAAGACTCGACTTCAGACACAAGTTTGTTCCGGTACTCGGCGACGTTTTCCCGAGAAATATTGGCCCGGCCGGTGTATAGAGCATCACCAGTGCTGTCATCCGCATAGCAATGAATGTTACCAGTTAGCAACATATCATTGATATGCAGAAGAAACAGCGTTGGTGATAGCACACAGCCTTGTGGAACACCAGCGTTAATAGGCTTGTAGTCAGAACATGCACCGTCTACAACGACCTTGATGCTCCGATCTGCAAGAAAGCTGGTGATCCAATTGCACAATTTCTCGGGAAGCCCATAGGAAGGCAGCTTCGAAAGAAGCGCTTTGTGCCAAACCCGATCAAAGGCCTTCGCAATGTCCAGACTAACGGCCAACGCCTCCCCCTTGGACTCTACTGCCTTCGCCCATCTATGGGTCAGGTAGACCAGAAGATCACCAGCTGATCGACCCCGACGAAAACCGTATTGGCGGTCACTAATCAGCTGGTGATCCTCAAGGTACCGGATGAGCTGGCAGTTAATAATGGATTCCATTATTTTGGAGAACAAGGAGGTGATCGCGATAGGCCTATAGTTGGACGGGTCTGAGCGGTCGCCTTTTTTAGGGATCGGGTGGACAAAAGCTGTCTTCCATGAATTCGGGACTACGCCTTGGGAGTAGGAGTACCGGAAAAGACGCGTTAGGACCGGTGCCAACTCCGGAGCACACGTCCTCAGCACAATTGGGGGGATTCCGTCAGGCCCACTCGACTTCTGGATGTCCAGGGAGAGAAGTGCTTTGCGAACTGAGCGCTGTGAGAATAGCACATCCGGCATGGAGCACTCACACCGCGGGATGGTCGGCGGTATTTTCCCCCCGTCATCAAGAGTCGAGTTGGACGCAAAAAGGGAGCCTAAAAGGTCGGCTTTGTCTTTTGCGTCTTGGGCCAGTGAGTCGTCCTCCCTGTGCAGAGATGGTAGTGATGGCTTACAGAAATTCCCTTGGACAGCCTTGGCGAGAGACCAGAATGCACGGGTTCCCGAAGGAAGGCGAACTAGTTTCTCGCCAATTCTGCCCATGTGCTCTGACTTTGCCTTGGCAATAACTCTTTTGAAGGACCTGGAGGCGAAGTTATACTTCTTTTTAAGTGTGCTGGTGTTTACATCCCGAGTCACCGAAGCCGCAGCCCAGGCTTGATAACACTCCTGCTTACTGCGCAATGCAGTCTTACAGGAGCGACCAAACCAAGGCTGAGATCTGCCTCCGATGGGTACCACAGATGATGGAATAAATAGTACCATTCCCTGTAGCACCACATCAGTGACAGAGTCAGCAACAGCACTGGGATCATCCGGCGAGAAGCAAACCCGCCCCCATGGGTAGGATGCAAAGAAAGACCGCATTCCGTCCCAATCCGCCGACCTGTAATGCCAAACACGGCGGCAACCTGCAGAACGCAACCGCGAAGGGAGCGTGAGTGGCACCATACTCCGGATCAGACAATGGTCCGAAGAGCCGAGAGGGGCATCGACGGAAACCTGATATCCGTCCGGATGAGAGGTCAGCAGAAGGTCCAACAGGGAAGGTGTATGATCCTCCACATCTGGAATCCGCGTAGGCGAAGTAACCAGTTGTGTCAGACCATATGCCAAGGCAAAGTCATAAACAGATCTCCCCGCATGATCGGTTAAACGTGAACCGAGCCATTCGGCATGGTGGGCGTTAAAATCGCCAAGGATCACGATCTCTGCGGATGGGACCTGTTGTAGCAAGGAATCTGCAGCCATTTGGACGTGGTCGTTGAGTCGGTCTGTTTCGGCATTACCGCTATGGGACCTATAGAGGCACCCGTAGACGCGCGGATGATCGTCGCTGTCTACGCGTAGCCAAAGGATGGACAGGTCCGAACCTTCAAGACTGCCGAGGCGTCGAGAACAGATGTCCTCTCTAACATACACGCAAACTCCAGCCCGAGGCACAAAGGAGTGCTCCAATTTGTACCCCGGGTAGGAGAGATACGAAATATCAGTCGGAGAGGAAACCTGCGTCTCGGTCAAAAAGAGCAAGGCCGGCTTCGCCGTCTCGAGATGGTAGTGGACGGCGTTTAGGTTAGAGTGAAGTCCCCTGATGTTGCAGAAATTCACGGATAACGTGGCAGGGGTCGCCTTGGTATTGTTGCTCAGCTTGCCCCGAGCAGTTTTGTTTTTGAGCGGAATTTTGCCCCCCCCCCAGAATACGCGGGGCAGCCTGAGCACCCACGCTCAGGATTGGAATAACATGGTCGTGGATGCTCAGCGAGGGATTCTCCAGGGGTACTGGTACCCTCCTGGGGTAGTCTATTGTCTAATTCCGCTACCATGTTGATGGGGGGGGGGGGGGAATTGGGCCTCCGGCCACCTGCACTCACCAGACGAAACGCAGAAGCAGAGCCTCTACTTCACGCCGGTATTCTGTGAGGTCGTGGTACCAACCCGGCTCGAGCCGGCCCATACGTGCAACAGCAAAAAACTGCTGCAGGGCTCTACCACCGTTAAACTAGAACTAGAGCTAGTAAACTAGAACTAGTTGTAAACTAGAACTAAAATGGAATAGTTCATAGCCTGTAATTACACTGGCTCCAGATCGGAACGCAGCAGTGCAGGAACTGTTTTTAGTGACAGAAATTTGTAAGTGTGGTACCCACCCCTACGGACTCCTAGAAAAAAAAGAGTCTTACCACTTAGTAATAGGTATATGTAGAAACCAGTCATCATTCAGTTGTTATTTAAAGGACAAAATGCAGCAAGAACTTCATTATAGACATCTCATTCCGTATGCAAATGCATGACTCCGAGATCCCTTTGTTTACATACTTAAGTACAAGAACAAATAATACCTACACATATAAATCGAACACAATGCGTACAGGACAATGTGACCGTATAAACAGCGGCAACAATAGAAATTTGTTTCTTTGGTTCTGTGGGTGAATTGTCTCGCTTCGATTCAAGCGTCACACTTCTTTGATTAACGCACCAACTACAATAGCCGCAATAGCAATAGGTTTTTGTGAATATTTGAACAATTGACTTTCATTGATTGACATTGACGGCTCTGTATGCTGAGCATATGGCTACAACGCAGCACGACCGGGGATTCGAATACATTAATCGGCTTTTCCCACAAAATACCTAATTGGGGAGATATTTGCCATAAATACCACGCTTGGTAGACAGGTTAGCAACCGCCATATTTTATATTGTAGTTGTTATTTGGAAAACGCTGCAGACGAGGTACGACGCTGTACGAGGAATAAAACTCCTAGTAAAACGCACAGTCGTGGACCACCAAGCATCCAGATGGTGAGGATGGTATCGTGAATTTTGACGCGATGTGCCTTCGTGGAATTTAGCGGCTGGAATTAATCCGAACAATTCCTCAAAGCATTCCCCGTGGTAAATTCGATAGAAAATGCAAAGGGATGCAACATCCCTTTACATTTTCACCTCTGGCTAGTTTCCCTCTATCGCGTCTTACGATACCCGTGGTTATCGTACGCATGGTTCATTATGGGGCAATGCGTATTCTTACACCGCTACGCCACTACACGGAAAGTGGATGCGCTCGCTGCCCGATTCCGCCCCATAAATCGCTTCGTACAATAGGAATGGGATGAGACGCGATTCACTTATATCGCCACCACGTGAGCCTCGATATGAAATAAGGTCAGATTTTCTACTGCCAAATTTCTTTTAACTTAGAAGGTAGCATTATAAATATAGTAACTTAACCATAATGATAAGTAATCTACTTAACGCACATTCTTAAACCATCGTGTGTTAATTTTTTAACCGCGCCCGGTTGCGAAACTTTCTCATATGGGGCACGCAACAAACTCCAACGTACGCCATTAATCGACCCAGCTGGATTATTACTGTTGTATATTTAAAGCAGTGCGTCTGTGCGTTGGTCTGTTGTAATTGGGCCCACCTTAGAAAGCGACTGTGGAGCGTTTTTGGCGGCTTTGTTTGTTTGTGTAATCGTAATTTCTTATTTACAACGCTTTCTAGTGGTTTAAAATTTATTTTGAACGTAGCATAAAGGAAGGAGTCCGAATCCGTTCTTTTATTACTTTTCTTTTTTTTACGACCTTATGTTATCCATAAAAGCGTAGGCTGATATACACCTACATGATTTTTATTTTAGTACACGCAAATTTAATAAAAAAATCTTTATAATGCAGAAACATACTTTTTTTTATAGAATAAGGGTGACGAACGAGCATACAGTCCACCTCATGATAAGTAGCTGCTACGGTCCATAGACATCCACATCTACCCTCGTTCGCGAATCAAAATACAGATGCGTTGTCACCCGTCAGAACTAAAGATGGAATGCCTCGTTCCCAGTAAAAAGGGTCTCCGGTTCTCTACACTCACCATACGAAACACAGCAGTGTCAAGCTACTATTTTATGCTGGTATTCTGTAAGAGCGTGGTCCTTTACCGGTCGAGCCGACCCATTCGTGCTACAACTATACTATTAATATAGCTGTAGCATGGCTCTACCACGTAGAGCCATACTAAAATGAAAGATAAAAATGTACGTTTATCTTTTCTATTAGCACAAATTAGGTATTTAAGTAGATACGTAGATAAAGATTTTTTTAAATAAATCTATTTACAAGTTGTGAAATCAAATTCTGTTACTCTTTTCTAATTTATGTACTTTATAAAAATTTATAAATTAATTATTCTATAGTCGATTCATTTTAGCATTAGATTTTATGTAAACAAACCGTAAAATTGGTTCTTTATGGATGCAATTAAGTGATTATTAGAATACATTAAGTAGTACATGGTGGTGGGGTCAGTCTTTCTCAATTTTCGCTTTCATTTCGTTTTATGTCTCTACACTCCACGCGTTCCTGCTTCCACGCTTCGTGCAACACATCATAAACACGTTTGCTCAGTTTGCTAATAAAATTATTTTATTTGTAGGTTCCCAAAAACACGGCACATAAATAAGCCTGGTAATATAACTTTATATTTATTTTAAAATATTAAACTACGCTTTTATAATTATTTTTTTCCACATACATATTTGTTTGTACTAAAATGACATAAAATAACGACTATACTCAAACTTTAAGTTAGTGTCGTATTAAAATGGTACTGATGGAACTGAGATGAATTGAGGGGGCAAAAAAGAAAGGATGATATAATTAATAAATAAGTTGACAATTTTATTTATAGCAAAAGTCACTGCTAAGAATACTTCAGAAGGTAAGGTCTGAAAGGATTAGAAAATGTTGATGTAATAAAATTGTGGTTTATTTTTATAGAATGCATAACAGTATAATTGGAACGAAGTTCCTTATCGGACGGTACGGGTTTGGCGGATGGGAGCTAGGCGACAAAAAGTGTAAGATTTTTTCGTCACTACCCCTTGTGTCATAGTGTATTTTATTTTAACGACGCTTCATTTTAATAGACGCTAATAATTAATTTATTTATATTTGTTAATCAATAATATGATACGCTTATCGATAATAATATACTATGAAAGGAACTTCGTTCCAACCGAATGTTCCATGACTTTACGCAAGTTTTTTTTTATAATATCACAAACATATCCGATGCCTACAGTTAAGTACTTAAGTATATTTAGTCATACATTCATTGAGATATATATGTATTTAATATATATGTACATCTTAAGTATGTGTTGTATGGTATAATATTAAATAATTGAATTTTAACCTAATTGCCTATAACTCACTCTCTGTTCTATCCAACGTTGGCCGGTAGAGAACATATAGCATTAAGCTCGCCTTTTGTACGATCTATTTAATGCTGTAGCGCAAATAACTAGTGAGGTTGAAAATGTTTGAGAACCACTGAATTCATGATTTCATAAAATGTCACAGAGCATGAAATAGTTACGCCGATGCGGTAGCGCTATCCACAATATCTATTTCGTACTCTAAAATGTCATGATAAAGTGAACAAGATATAGTTACTTGATTTAATTCAAGAATTATAGTATGCATTAAGCGGTATTTGCAATACTAAATTTACTTTAAATATATATTCTTCAACGGCCCTAAAGGTCATTGCTGTATAGGCCTCTCCTACTTTGTAAGGATTTTTCCAAAATAGCTATGCTTTTAAAGCGAATTTTCGACTTCGGTTTTAGATGTCTCTGACGCTGTTTTCAGGCATTCTTTTCTTCTGGTCTGCTAGGCGGTGAAGGTAAATATCGTCCAGAACGGAAGCCTTTACATCTAAGAAACTAAAATATTTCGCGGACATGTGAAATTCCCGAATAGGAGCAGTGCAGCGGACTTACAACGCGAACAAGTCGAGTTCGATCCTCGCTGGCGCCGTTACCAATACCGTTACAGCCTATCTAAAGTCCAATAAGGTGGGGGGGGGGGGGGGGCATACTTGCCACGATTAGCAGACGGGTTGGCAACCGCAGTGTTTTATTTTTTATTAGTCATTATTTAAAAGATCCTTCTACCCATCTCTGGTTTGGTTTCCTCTGTCGCCTCTTAACCCCAAGGGTATCATTACACCGTCATTAAGTTGCAGAATATTTTTTTAAATATTCTTTTTAATTGCTTTAATGTAATAAATCGAAGTACTCAATGGGAAATACACAATTAAACTCCAATCCAACTGTAACAGTATCTAGGTAACATTGAATTGAATTAGGCGCGAAACATCTCACGCTTTTTATCAAATGCACAGATCTGTGTAGGTATCTATTGTATTTCTCTGAGAATTCGTCTGAGTATGAAGCATTATATGCCTATTTACTTGTTCCAAATGCACGTTTACAAAAGCTTTTTAAAATAATTATAATAAAACCGTTATTATTTGAAAGTATCAAGTGAACGTTGTATGATGAATTCTTTTAGGATTGGTGCGTTCGTTGTACTACTCGTACATTTGTCAAATCGCAAAAACTTGTCACTTGCACTATTTTAGTGTTCTGCTGTAAAAGTGAAATGAATGAGGAAAGAGTGACAAAGCAAATTTATGTTGCAGAGGTGAACGGTAGAGTCGGGAAAGGACGTCCTAGGCGAAAGTTTATTGTCTAAATTGGCGATATATTGAAAATAGGCCAGAGTAAGAGTACCTTCCATCTTATTCCTCAGAGGTGACAACGCATCTGCATTTTGATTCTTAATTGAGGATAAATGTAAATGTCTATGGGCCACAGTATCCACTTACTGGTGGACTGTGTGCTCGTTTGTCACCCTATACTATAAAAAAAAGCTTTAACGACGAGCGTTGTATGCGTAGGTATATGGATGTGGTGGAAGTGAGAGAGGTGTGTCAGAATAGTGCCAACTGGAAGTGCATAGTCTCTGGCTACCTCCTCGGGTGACAGGCGTGGGTCTTTATGTTATATTTTTTTATGTAAAGTACAAGTTATGATTTCGTATTGTCTGCCTTTCATAACGTGTAAAGCATAATAACTTCTAGACCAAATAAGGTAACTTTTTAAAACGAATTACATAAACATTTAGATAATGGTAAACACGCCGTGTGGTAGCAGCGTAAGAAGATTCAAACCCTATTTCGCTAAATGGGTATGGCGACTATAGGATAGAGCTTCTGATAGATGGCGGTATTTACCATCACGTTAAACCAGGCGTAAAATACCCAGACCGACGACAGAAAGCGGCGTTAAATTTGCGAAACATTTGATACTGTGACCGTTAATACGCCTGCCAAGCATGACATTAAAGGATAATTCTCTTTACAATAGGATAGGCCTATGTCCAGCAGCCTTTTATGAGCTAATGAAGAAGGCAAAGCAAAAGATGTAAACAAAGGATGAAAGAATAATACTCGGTGTTCTCAACAGTGCATACCTTTAGAAAGGTTCTCTAAAAATAGTTATCGTGTTCAGTAAATCTGTCATAAGTAGCATACAAGAGTTATAACAAAGCGCTACAGTAGCCTTTACAGTAGGCTTTACCTCCTTATGTAAGTGCTACAGTAGCGATAGAGAACTTCGCTTCTATACCACTGAAAAGGGCCCACTTTTCTCTTTTCTTCTCTTTTTTTTTAAAAACGTTACCCCCCACACTAGGATTTTCTCCTGTGTCGTGGAGGCAGTTTACAAACATAAATTGCACAAGGACAAACATCCAGACCCGGAACAATTATTTGTAGGCCATACAAATATTTGTTCCGTGCGGGATTCGAACTTCGACTTTATATGAGCTTTAGTGCTACAGCAGCGGTACGTGCGTGAAATATGATTTTTGGAGCTAAAAGATATACAAGAAGTTCTTGTGCCGCCTTTGTAGAATTTTCACATGATTGCGACGTGACTGTAACTCGTAACTAAATCTTAAAGCATCTTAAAGGTATTTTACATGATCTATCTATATTATAATTATTATAAGAATTATTGACAGAACATAAATGACAAATATTATCTCAAATTGATCGCGATATGTATAATGATTTAATTTCACTTGTTTACGTATAATAACAGTGCGAGAATCAGTTTTCTGTCAAAATATGCATTGATTAAGCCAAATTTTTCATGCGCTCGCGAAACCTGTAGAATTTGCAGTAATTTATCTGACTCAAGTGTATATTTATAACTCTGATATATATCCAACGCCTGCATAAACGCTCTACAAACACCTTTTTATCTCCAAAGGCACCATAGTTACTACTAAACGACTACTTTATCACTGTGCTTTTAAAAAGATCTAAGAATTTGTTATATACAGTTTAAGAAAGATACAAACTTCCTTAAAGAGCTGTTATAAAGCAAGAGATCGATACAGTGTCTGCTTATATTGCTTGTGTACTACTTGTAAATAATTTTTGGTATATAAAGCTTATAAGTAGCGAAATGTTTCCCACTACTTACTTAAAATTATAAAAACACCACAAAATTTAAAGTTCAGAAAATGTTATATTTTAACATTAAAAAATTACGCATAATAACATTAAATATAAGCCTTTTTTTTAATAGATGTCGCTATTTTTTAATTTATTTTTGTTTACTATTTTCTGCGTAGGTATATTTACATAGATAGTTTCATTTATGGAGCTTAAAGACAATTGCAATCTTTTTTCTCATAGTACTTTTCACATGAATAAACTGGTTGATTCACCGTCACCTTGATCTTTATAAAACATGGGAAGGAATAAAAAGTCGTGATAATTCTTTGGTACGGAACACACATTAACTGCTAATGTTTTGCCACTTCACTCTACAGAGTCTATGTACTTGAAAAGTAATTGTTCACGTTTGCCTCTTGATTATAAAAATTAAGAACAAAAAACAGACAATACTAGCACAGATTAAACTAAAGTGGCACTAGTAAAAAGGTCGAGGTTAAGACGATTCGGTAATAACCGATGTGACCTCCGATTACCTCGAAGACAGTCACGATCACTGGTTGCGATCTTTGCACGTTTACATAGGTTTACGTTTTAAAATTTTATGTCAATAAATATATTTTCAGACAAATGAGACCATACTTAAAAGTACTGTAGGTAGTGAACTTTTAAGGGCTCTAGAAAAATTTGGCGATTCCCCGTTTCTATTTTACGTCACATTACTTGTGTGAAAGAATACTTTTATTTGATTTTCTTTGACAGCCTTCTCAAATAAAAAATAAAAATAAAGCAATTACTTTAGAAGTAAACTAAATTAACAGTTCTAACGTAATATTTATCACATGCGTCCCACGCAACACTATAACTTTAGATGCCCGTATTTTGTCACGAGTAATAACAGTGATAAAATAACTAGATAGTAAGCAGTTGGTTTATTTATAGAATAAAATTTAATAGATTTGAACGTGATTGTAAATATTTACACGACAGTATAATTGAATAACTTTCATTTCAAGTTTTGTATCAACTTATCAAACTGAGTTGTATTCCGCCAACACGTTTAAGTGCGGTTTGGTGGACTCTTCCTGCCCTATAACTATAAGTACCTACCGCTGTCAGAAGCAAGAGAAGACCTGTTTCCCCTGTGGAACGTTTTTGACTATTATTTACAGTTGAGTTAATATTAACTGGCCAAAAAATGGTATGAACCCCGTAAAAATATTGCATTTTTCAGACATATACTAGGTTTCACGATGTATTTGTATGATAAACTAAGAGGCCTAACGACCTACGATTATACCGAGCATAAGTGTGCAGAGGCAGAAAAACTTGCTAATGTCCGGTGCGACGCATCTTGCAGTAATATCGTAAAGGCAAGAATCTAATAAGGACTGCTACTGCTGCTACCAGTTCGCCCGCTCGGTAGTATAATTATTGCAATTTCATTAGACACTTCAATCATTCCTAAGGCTCTCTCTTAGTATGATGTGAGGTATTAACACGTGAAGTTGCTCACCGCAATTTTCGAGGCTATACTAAAGCGGTGAGAAGTTTAGATAAAACAACTCAAGTCCAGCCTTTAAAATATCACGGTGGGGAGGCACTGGTCACTGACGGGTGGTCGGGAGCTCTTTAGTACTTTGTTTTTTTTATCAGACCAATAGGCTGATTATGATATATGATACCATATGATATGATTTCCGTTTCCGTCTTCTCACTACTCTTGAATATACGGAATATAATTTTTATAAAATTGTTTTGTTCAAAAATTACATTTATTTACATTGAGTTACAAAGGTTCCATATGTTTATATAGTACCATTATGTCGCCTTCATTATAAACTCTGATGGCAAAGTTGCCACAAACTGAGGTTAACTTTGTCATTTTCTATTTTTGAGTATTTTGTCCATTTAATGTCAGTATTTGTTAAAATCACTAATAAGTACCAAATCTATGTAGAATATAATGTCACATTTCACATTGACGCCCAGACTCACAGCACATTTTTTATTGGAAAACTAGCTGTGCCCCGCGACTTCGCCCGCGTGGAATTTACTACGATTTCATGGATATAAATTTTTTTGCGCGGAACCCTAATTTTGTTTTTGAGTAATGTACCATCGTATAAATATTGAAAAATATTGACATCAATATGTATACGGTACTAACGTCACTCAATATTGTTTTGCCTTCCCTGAACCCCTCCACCAACAGTTAAACTTTATGTTATGGTATTAAAAGTTCAAAATTACTTTTAAGTATTATTACGAATCTTTTGTATGGGATTATAGAAAAGTATTGTTTTTAGACTTTTTCAGGCAATTTTTTAAATTTTTCTCTCCCTAAGAACCATCTTCGTACTTCAAGGAATATTATAAAAAAAGAATTAGCGAAATCGGTTCAGCTGCCCTCGAGATTTGCGCTTAGCAACACATTCAGCATTCAACACATTCATTTTATATTATAGATTGGTCTTAAACTTATGTCCTTCCAAAAATGGCAAAGTTTTCACGGTACTTATACAGTCGTATGGCTTCATGATTATGACAACATGCACTCATCAAACAGTTGACTGTAACCGCACGGCCAAATGACTCACCGCCATTATAATTATTTTGACAGCATTATGCTTAGTTCGCGGTTGATACAAGACACAAGGTACATACTCTTATTATTCATAAATATTGTTAGGGTCTATTCGCGCTATTATAGACATGTAAATTAAAACTCGTTTTAATAGTAATTTTTGAGAACTGTAACTGCGGTGAAAAACTACACCTGTTACCAGTTTTAATAAATTATTCAATCTGAGGGTAATATGGTCATCCCGGTTAATATGGTCAGTTTCTTATAACTCAAAAACTACAGCCTTATTTGCATAGATGGCTTTGTTATACGATAGCTCTTCATCAGTCCATCAAATAATAAAGGGCGTTGCTTTATCGACGCCATTTCGACAATTGACTTTATAGTAAATATTTTAATCGATTTTAGTATTGTGTAGTGTACTTACTTATTTTTAAGTTGATTTTTCGAAGTATTCCTTATTATTGCCAAGGCTCGTTTGCTATTTTTTTCGTAATATATTAGTTATAGTATACGACTTTGTGGTTTTGTCTTTGTCCTCCTCCTAGTTTTGGATTTATAGGGCGGCAAAGCTTAAGGTTAACCATATTACCCACACGTATCTTAGTTATCATGCAACTTCTGAACGACTTCTGGGGCACTAAAATTTTTGCCTTTTTAAGACAATGGTTCAAAGTTATGTTAGAATGGCGTCGCTGGTGGTGGAGCTGTGGTCAAGCTATTAACAAATTCCTTATTCCTAGACCAAAATTACTCATATTCACAATATTTGGTTTAATGCCAAAAAAATAAATTACAAAATCTATACCCTATAGGTGGCACTGTAGTCGAGTTATTTTGTTATTTACGCCTGAAGCTACAAAATATAATATGTACATAGTCATAACATATTTATATTCTTTATTTTCAGGGTCGACTGACGTGGACATGCCGTCGTCGCTGCTCCACTCCATACAGAACCAAATGCAGAGCAAAGGCGGCTATGAAATGGCGTATGGAGTAAAAGTGAGTTTCAAATACTTCAGTTGACGGAAATGTTATCTCGACGGCGACGACTCAAATAAAATTATACACGCCACGCGTGGTTTTACGTTTCTTACTAATTAAAATCATTATAAGAACACAATAGAATCCATTATTCATATCATGCCGTAGGCGTCGTAAGATGCGAGAGAGTGAATAAAACAGGAGATGGGTAGCAAGTAGCAACATCTTCCTGACAACAGCTCAAACTATGGCGTGATTGCACAGCAGGAAGAATTTCAAATTTTTACATTTCATACAAATGTGAACTTTAAAAACTTAGGAATAAACTCGGTTTTCGAATCACAAATACTATTCAAAAGGTCCTAAAACTATCTTAGTTGCAATAGAAATAAAACTTTTATGATGGGAATTAAGTTTAAAAATGCAAAGCAATAAAAAAATTCCTGTTCCGCGACCGTGCTTTAGTAATAAAAACTGCTAACTCGTCAGCCCTCTGAGGCAATCTATGAAAGAGTTCTTTTTCTTGTTCAGCAATGGACTTTTTATAGGCTGTAATAAACGAATGAATTAAATACCATTAAATTAATAAAAATATCGTGGTATCGCAATCACTAATCACTAAAGTTCGAATTTTAATTCCAGATGGATCTAAATTTTTGTTTAGTTTTCGGATTTGATTGTATTTTTACATGTTCTAAGACAATACTCCACTACAATCCTACATGGTAAAAGGTGATGAAGCCCTATCACACTGTCTTAGTATAACAAAAGCCTACCTTAAATACATTCACATTGTAATCAGACAGAAATACAGACGCCTGCAAATTATTACGCTCCCTTACTGTACGCATAACGAGACGAAGCAAACCGTTTAGTTGAAATGCGTGGAATGTCAACAACAAACAGGTGTGAAAGAAAAATCTTTTAGCTTCCGATAAGCGGTATATCTACTTAACAACAGATGTTAAATACCTAGAATGGCGGCAGACAGCAGCGTCCAAGGTGCACCATGTCTGGTACTATGATTGTCAATATAACGAGAGAAGCCAATGTCCTGCCGTGAACTTGTAAGGGCTCACGAAAAAGGAAAAGAAGAATTAACTTCATTATCGTTTAAGCCCATCACAATTCCACTGCTAAACAGGCCTCCCCCTTGATTACCATAAGGTACGTCCCTGAGCTACCTGTAGCCATGATTCATCAGGTCGTAACTCCATTCAGTGGGAGTCGCCCAACACTGCGATTGCTAATACACGGCTGCCACTAAAGAACCTTTCTTTCTCATCGGTTAACGGTTCTTCGAGCTATAAGGCAGGCCCAATAACCATTCAGCCTTTATTAAATTAAAGTTACAGCCTATATGCGTTCCACGGGTGGGCCCAGACCTCCTCTTATTTCTGAGAGGTTATTAGGATAAAATTTATTAACTAATAAGATATGCAATAGTGAGCGATATTTTTACACGCTAAAGATTATAATTAATATATTAGAAGGTACATACGTAATGGGAAACTATGAAGTTTTTTTTTTCATATTACAAAGGTCAGAAAGGCATAAGACGTCGTGCCTCACGTGCACATATGCATCTAAAGTTATTTGAAACCAACGACATAGGTTTATGTGCATATGTCCAGTAGTGAAATATTTCGAGTTGATCAAAAAAGTAAGAAGTAAGAATGTGTGTGTGTGTGAGTGCCTGTGACGTTGAGCTTGGTTTTGACATTACTTAAAATGTACGCAGCGCTCTGTCTCTTTGTTTTTATGATTTATTTTAATTTTTTCTTTCAGGTGTACTGAAGCGACCTGTTTCCTGAACTCTAGTGACAAAGCAGAGTGAAAAGTTATCAATTAATGTGTGTTATTGTATGATCTTACTAAACACTATATTTATTATAGTTATAAATTTTTTTGTGTACATAAGGAGTCAAGACCGAATTCGGTGAAAAAAAAACCTAAAAGTTACCTAAGTGAAAATGACACAAATGTCTCATTCACGCACAAGGTTAGAAATAAAAGTTCTCACAGCTTATAGTCATGATCTATCTTGGACGAGATAACGAGAACTAAGATATTTTGAATTTTGACATTACAATGGCGCGAACTGCGATGTATTTGACAGATAAATAAAGATTTATTACCTTCCGAACATAATCTGAATAGATTACAACATTTTTAATGTTTAAATTTTGTTGAATAATAGATGAAACATTAGAAGAAATTTGAACGAAATGATATATTAAATGCTAACTGCAGAAATGAATCTAGATTGTTGGGTACTGTACAAGAGCATGGTGTTTGTGATGCTTGCATGAATGGCAGCCGAATGACAATGTTACCCTGAGACGGACTTTTATAGCAATGTTTAAAATATAAACAATCTCCAACATGCATAAATAAAATCTTCTGTCCGACTGTATGCATTTAACATCCTGTCTTCGTATTTATTGTAAAATAAACAAAATAATAATAATTTCATACAAATAATGTATCTACTATCTGTCTTCAAAATCATTTCATAAATTATATAAGCAATTGATTATGTACTAATTTAATTGAAAAATAATCTAAATTGCAAAATAAATTTATTTACACTCGTTCCTCTCACGAAGCAGAAAATTTAAACTCTGCTATGACACAAACGAATTAATTTATGTTAATTGATTCAACCTATAAATAAAATATATCTGTATTTAGAATGTACCAAGTACCTATGTACTTCTACTAAATGAACATAGAATTTTCTGTTACAAAGTTTATTTTATAAAATAACTGTAATGTTTTAAAATCCCAAAAATCTTTCTTCAGAAATGACATGTATCATATCATATTCTTCATGAAAATCTTCATTAGATAAAATTTTCATGAAGAATACGAATAAAAGGATTATAATATTCAAATATAACGTTTTGTCATATGAGTGTTGTATAATGCTATGAAGATTTTTTAAAATAAATTACTATTCAATTTTTCTTTTCATATTAATGCATAAGCATTATTAAAACAAGTGTTCGCATTTACTTTGATAACAAATAAATGCGAACCTCTTAAAAATATATTTACATTTATTCATACCCTATTCCGTCGAAACTGCCTTTACATGTTATAAACGTGATATTTGTCGTTAATATAATCCGTAAGTTTTCTCTATATTCTAATCTGTCAGTGTTCTGTAGTCATAGGTTTGATTAGGGTCCTACGTAAAATTTTGTTCACATTTTGAAAGATAAAAATAGGCAAATACACTCTTATATTGGTGTAATTGTAGCAAACTATTCCTTATTATTCTTTACGAATTACTTTAATGTTGATAGAATTTAAGAAATGCATCTACTGTCACCTATAAGTTTATATACCTTGGTTAAGTTTATGTAACTTACCCTAAAGTCAGATTAGGATAATTTTGGGTTTTATTGTGAGAAATATTTTATGCAATGGTAGTTACGACAATTGTTAATAATGAATAAAGTCCTCATAGTAAACAAATTTTACTAAGTATTGTATTAATTGGCGGCGGTACAACTTGCATACGAATAGGGTATTACACCCATTTTCACAAAATGTTTTAAATGAATCCTAGAGTCACAATGAACCACTATAATTTTATATAATTTTTTTAAAAACCGAATAATGCCATAAAAATTACTTTTAATCTATCGTTTTAAATTTTCGCTTGAAAACGCTAGCCGCCATGCTGTTCAACTCATGACGTCACTGCCCTAGAATTTTGCCGATTTTACAAAGAAATAAGATACTTTTGGATGTTTAATAATGAGTTATCATTTTTGTGTTGAATACGAGCATATGAACGTCTGGGAAGTTATGGATTCAAGTGCCAACTGATTTAAATATGAGAAATAAGTACTTGATTAAAACTGGCAAGAAGAGACCCGAAGGCATTGTCTACAAAATCTAAACTATAGGTACTTCTGTGAAGATCACTTTGATGTAAGTAAGACTTATATTTAACTATCGTTTATACAAAAGAAACATTGCAAATGCAGTGCAGTGTTTTACTTAATTCGTGTTTTCTTCTATTACATGGGAATAACGACATGGTTTGTACAAAAAAATATAATAAAAAGTTTTTCTCACTTAAGCTTATATTATACTATCTATAACATTAGTGCTAACAGCAAAGTAATAAACTGGGTTTAATTTCAAATATTCTAAAGATTATTGCATGTTTTAGCTGGAAAACGATATGGAATTATACACATATACACGATATAAGATTATGGGTTCTGTTAAACGAGTTCGAATTAATAGAATAAAGATTAGTACTAACTGCTTTACTTTTTTTTGCTCTGAATAAAATTCAACAATCGTAATGATAACTTGAACATTTTCGAAATAACACAGCACATTAGATAGTTCTCTTAACAAGTGACGTCACGACGGTATCTAATATGGCGGAAAGCGTTAGGAGCTTTGAGGCACAGATAATAAAATATTCTTAAAATTGAAATATAAAATTTATAATGCATTTTTATAAGTAGAAATCAATATTTCTCGTTTACTCTTTACAAAATCTAGCATAAATATATATTTATTGATTTTTTTAAATGGTGTAAAATACCCTAGAGTCAATATCAAAAGAAAATTAAGAATGGGCTGAAATATAGTAATGAAACCGTTTTGGTTATTATAACCGGAGAACTTTTTTGAAGTGAAACTTTTTACGAGGGGGCTTTGATATTCTGATCTGCGGATCAGCAGATCAGAATATCAAAGCCCCCTCGTACTCTGATTCGCAACCTTTTTGTGTGACGAAAAGTAGTGGGGATAAAAACTACGTACCGCGTCATTCAGGTCGATCATTGAAATCGCGAACGCAGGCCTTTACATATTATAAAGATTATAGTAATACAATTACAATTACAAGATTATAACAATATTTCGTTCAAATACTAATCTATTAATTTTGTTTAAGACAGTTACCAAGGTACACGTATTTATTTTAGAAAGAGTGATCGCAGTTGAGTAATATTGTCATCTACTACATTTTCTACGTATTACCACTATGATAGTTAATCAATTTTGGTTCGCTAAAATGACTTTACTTATAGAATGAAGTAGATGGTGCTATTAAAAAAATGAACACGGGAAGTAATTTTTGAAGCCCAATAAGGCAGAGAAGCGTTTATTTTAAATAACAATTTGTAAATTTTTCATTTAAATACATTTTTGTTGATATTATATAAAACTTTGGTTTAATTAAAATAAAATTACATAAAAAATGACATGAAT